>SNQJ01S0021104.1:93872-117752 GCA_010110895.2 Picea sitchensis | reverse complement strand
GAATGAGTGTGGGGATATTTTTCCCAAAACATCCCTTTCACAAAACTCATTAGTTAGCAATCACCATTTACTCATTACTTATTGCTGTAATTTATAACTAGTTAAATGTGAACATATATCGGAAATATATATCATCAACAAATCATCATCACAAGGAACACAAGGAACACAAGATGTATGTACAATTTTCTTTTTATTACGGACTTCAATCCTTGGGTTATCAAAAACAATTGAATAGAGTACAACTCTACAAGAGCACCAACTATATAATGCAAGACTCATCTTACACACTCAACACCAACTGAGATGAGGCAAAAATCCTCAACAGATGTGAATTTGTCAACAGGTACGCGACCTGTCGATAGTTCAACACATGTATGTATGTTCCCTACCAGTAGTGCAGCCCGTGTATGTATGCGCTCTAGATCACTACAACCTACGTATGCTTTCATAGACTAGGGTTTCTAAAACTTCATATTTCTGGCCCTTCAGACTCTTTCGCTTCTGTCACATCCACTTTTGATCTTATCACTGTACTATCTGAACCATAACCAATCTCAACACATCTATGTTCTTCCACAACAAACTCATGCTCTTCAACCATACAAGATGAATGCTACTCATCATATATAAACAACCAGTATACTATAGCAATCATATCAATACTGAATCATAAGAGTGTTGCTCACTCTATCAGTCAACACAAACCAAATCACAATAGCCATACCAAGAATTCCTTAAGAATTCACTACACAATAAGAAAGAGTATCCATCAAGACAACAATGTAATCATACCAGAGTTTCTATGGAAGATCTGAGCCCATAGAATGCAGATCTGAAACTTGCTTCAGTATTCAAGAGCCTATCATCAGCTCACATACAAGTCTTCATGACTTTATCCACTGTATGCGCCCTGTCCTCATTCATCCCGTGTATGTACGCGCCCTAGATCACTGCAGCCCGGGTATGCCTCAGAAGTTAGGGTTTCTGAACTTCCGAGGCTTTTGTCATCATGAGCTCAGACTTGCCAAAACTTTGATGCGTCCATGAGATCCTCCAGATCTCCTCTCTCTCAGAATAGATCAACACATGCTCAAGAGATACACAAGAGATACACACAAGATCTATTTCACAAGAGACCCTTGCCTCTTATTTATACTCTCCAAGTAGCTTCCTTAGAAGCATCTTCTAGGTCACTTAAACCACTTCTAGGTCACTTAACCCATTTCTAGGTCACTTAACCTATTTCTAGGTCACTTAACCTATTTTAAGGTTAACCACTTTCCATAATTAGAAATTTCTCCATTTCTTTATCATTTAAATATTCCTCCTTGACGTTGTCACCTCACTTTATTAATTAAATAATCCTCCTTGACTTGTCACCATTTAAATAATAATTTCTTCTTTTCTAGCACTTTGACTTCTTTGACCTTTTGGGGCTTCAAGCCTACATATGAGGGTCCTTCATCTTCGTAGGGCCATAACTCTCAAACCATGAGGAGTTATGTGACATTCCACATACCACYGRAAATGGCATGACAAGCACTATCCATCTATGATAGTTTCATTAACAAATTCACTRATCTTCATCTCATTATTCCARAAACAAGCATGGGTTCTCCAACCATACTTCTAGGATAACTCAACCGTAAAGWGTMTTCCCGTGAGGRATTTCACYATAAGGGGACCACTTTGAAGTTCATCCATTTGTGCACCTTATCAACCATGATAAGACAATAATGATTYATCTTTACATCAATTCAACAATGYATCATATACCAATGAAACAACATCAATCCATCTTCATCTATGCATCATGTATCAATGACAACTCATTGATCCATCTTCATCAATATACTATGATAAGGCATGTATACATCAAACCTTTGACCTTTGACATCATTCAATCATCCTTTGGCATAAATCCTTTGACATCAATCAATCAAACAGCCTTTGAAATCAATCCTTTGACATCAATTAATTAAACCTTTGACATCAATGACAACATGATCCAACAATCTCCCCCTTTGGCACTGATTGAAATACCAATATTGATGTCAACACCAATCATTGATGTCAACATCTAGACAAGGGATGCTCTACATCAATAGTCATATATTAATGTGACTATCTCTCCACATCAATAATCATCAATTACATCAACATGACTATCTCTCCCCCTTTGACATCAATGACAAAGGGTCATTCTTCCCTTGGGGATTCTCCCCCTTTTATTATCTCTCCCCTTGTTTGATTGTCTTTGATATTCCTCTGAGTAATCTCTCCCCTTTTGAACAAGGGATCTCACTCTGATGTAATGTTGAAGATACATTGCTCATGCTCCCCCTGTGACCAACACTCCCTGTGGAACTATGCCTCTATTCTCTTTCTCCATGTATAGGGATATTTCATCCTAGAATCACGGGAAGAAGAATGACTCCCCCTATGGGTATGGCTCCCCCTATCTTCTCAACAATACGAACAATATGCGTCTGCTGCAAATGCTACTGCTCAAATGGATCATAGGTCAATCACTCTTTCTATGACGATCCTTGGACCTATCCATGCATCAAACTTGTGCCATACCATACATCATGAAGAAAAAATATATGTCAACAATGAAATATAGAATCATGAATAAAACATCAACCAAGTACATCATGTACCAAATTGTGTGCCCACCATGCACAACACCCATGTACATCAACATCATACAATGTGCCATAAGATATCATCAATGGAATGTATCAACCATATGCAAAAAAAACATGTGCCAATGGTGTACCAATCATATGCCAACCATGTGTATCTACCAATATGCCAACCATGTGCATATACCAATATTCCAAATCCATAAAAAATATACCAATCAAACTTCTAATAGGTGCCTCTACCAATGTGCTAGAAGTGTACCAATCATGCATCAACCATAGATCAAGCTCATCAATGATGTACAACATGATCACCTCATCAACTCACCAACTACATGTTCCAAGATGTAGTCCAACCATATGCCAAGTGCATGCATAAAACATTCTTCTAATAATACGTCATAAGATATATCAATGAAACTCAAATATGTACTAGCCATGCATCCCAACAAATCAACCTTAATCCTCCATTCACTATAGAAAATACTAGGCATCCAATAATACATGTACTAGTATTATGCTTCAATATATCAATGACATCTCTAGCTATCATTATCAAGATATATCACATAAGCAAGGTTCCATAACTTCACTGTCATAACCAACATTGTTCTTCAACAGTAAATGCCTCAGTCCATACACATGGATTAGTTCCACCCATCCAAGATAGCCTTTCTTTTTATATCATCACATTACATAATCAAATATGTAAACATGAAAACCCACAGTAAACAATGTCAGAACCTGCAACAAACTATGTTAGACCCTACATCACAGAGTTATACCCTCACATCAAGCTACAACCTATGTGCATAGCCCTTTTCCCTAGGCTTTACCACATATACGCGACCTGTTTCACCGACAAATCACATATGTACGCGACCTATTCAAGGTCAACCTATGTATGTATGCGACTGTTACCACTGTCACCCATGTATGCTTCAGTAGATGACATAATTGAGCCTCCCTTAAGGCTTACATTCTTCTTTGTTTTTTCAGTCTTCTTCACTCACTTCTAAAGGTGTCCCTGCTTCTCAAAAATTGAGTTTTGATCTTCATCTTTTCAAATATGTCTCCCTTCCTTACTTCATTCCTTCTTCTATTCATTCTATATGAAGTCCTCATCATGGAATTTATTCTTGTGTTCCAACAATCCTGGCATTTGTGGCCAAATCCACTACAACTGTAGCATCTCATGTTGTGACAATGAAAAGCAATGTGTCCTACTTGATCACATCTCTAACACCTTATGGTGTTATGAAATATTCCATCACTTCTTCTTGCATAATATTTGCATTCCAAGGCTTTGTGACCATATTCATTACATGAATAACATTTACCATGAAAAATACTTTCATACCTTTGCTTTGGTGTCCATCTTCTTTGAGGTGTAAAGATGGCTTCTTGATGTCTTCCTTGCTTTGTTCTTTTGAAATTTTCTTTTCCTTGCATAGATGTTTGATTTTCAACATTGTCTTCATCCTTTGAGAATGAGGGACTTGCCTAATGCTTCTTTAAAGTGCTTGCTTCAACATGTGTAGCTTCTCTCTTGTATCCAAGACCTGATTTATCATTTGGCGATCTTTCACTATCCAAGATCTCATTCAAGATTTGTGATCTATTCAAGAATTTGTTTGAATTCTCTACCTTCTTTCTAATATCAACAACTTCAACTTCTAACTTATGACATGACTCTTTCTTTTGATAGTTCCTCTACCGTTTTGGATTCTTCAATTTGGGTCTTGAGATGGACAATAATTTCAAAACTTTTGCTCATATCATCATCTACCTTCTTATCTTCTTTTTCATTCTTTAGTCTTCTGATCTCTTCTTCCTTTTCATCTAATTGAGTCTTATTACTCTCTTTTTGTTCCTTGAGCATTTCCTTCAACTTCAAGATGTGATTTTGACTCTTCTTAAGAAACCTTTTAGTGTTATCTGAAATATAGCTATAGTCTATATAATAGTGGTCATTTCTATATTCATATAGAATTCTTTCAACTTTCTCTTTAAGCTCCAATAGTTTTTCTTCTACTTCTTCCATGGGATAACAATCAATTGATTCTATCCAAACTACTTCTAGATTTTCTTCTTCACTTGTAGAGAAAAAATCAACATCATCACATTTTGAATTATTGCAATCAAGGGTTTGTGGAGATTATTTACCTTCATTTGAAATGTCTTCAAGATCTTCCTCTTTTCCAATGTTGTTCCCGAGTTTATACTTTAAGGCTCTAAAGTATACTATCAAGGCATCTAAAAAGATAGAGGAAGTTGAGGACAGAAAAATCAATGATTAAAAGATGAGGGCTATAATTGGTTTCTTAACTGTCTCTGTCGAAATTCCCAGTTTTTTTGAATGCTGATATCTCTCTCAATCGCTGCCCATGAACATTCTAACCATGGATGATTTTAAGGATGGAAAATTATTTTAACATGTAGAAACATTGGCGAATCTTACTAATCCTTCATATGACAATCATAAAATGCTTGGCGATATTTTTGTAAAAATATTCAAATTTCTAATGATTTTATATAGTTTGTATAAATTTTTGGCGATTTTTTAAGGTTAATTTTTTTTATGCTTTAGAATTTGGGTGAATCATTTTTAGAATAGCGAATATTTTTTTGGAAAAACCATGGAAAATTAGCCCATGAGCGAAATTTAGCCCCTAAAATCATCATTGGTTCTAACTCAACCCGGTTATTTGTTGTTTGTAAGATAGTGTTAAATAAATTTAGAGCGATGTTGGTTTGATCCGAAAGAATGGGTTCGATGTTAGGTTGCCTTGAAACTAGTACTGTCATGAAGGATAAAGGTAAAGGAGATATAATTCTGTATTTTCTTTTTAGGCTTCGTTATCTCTATTTCACAATGCGAATAAGATGATTTTAAAACACGAATTAATAGGATGACTAAATTGTAGGCCGTTTCTTGTATCTGAGTTAAATTTAAAGGAAAAGAGACATGCATGATATGAGGAAAAACATGAGGCTGTTAACAAGGTGAGGCATCAATTTAAGAGGAATATCACGTTGAAACAAAAGTCTATGAAACAAGAAAAATATTAATGAAGCATATGATGTTGGAATCTAAAAATCTACAGGTCTTGTATCTGTTGATAACCGATAAAGAGGAAAAACTCTAAATGATTTAAATAACAAGAATAATAATTTCCATAGTAGAGGTTTCACTAAATTGTAGACAAGCATTCATCAATTAGATATTTGAAATAAAGATGAAATGACAGGGAAACACATAACTCAGACGTGACAAAATATGGAATCTTCAATCTGCATTTCTATTAATTCAGAGTCTCTTCAAAATTACTTCATCAAAATGCCTTTTTAGAGAAGGAAAAAATCCCCTCTTCAGTCTTCGCTCCTTGTATTTATATAAGGTCATCAACACTTGATGGTTAGAAGCCTCCTACTTTTTAGGAGAAAAATAGTTACAAAACTGCAACTTTAACCGTTGAATGATTAACTTTGCTTATCTATCATTTCAATAGTATAATCTTTCAAACAATAGTTCATTGTTCAGTTGTAGTATCTCCTTCCTTTGATGCTATACATTCAATACATTTCTCCAGAAAATGAACAAAATTTCTACGAGGCGTGGGAATATCCTTAGTCTCAAATAGATAAAACTTTCTTTGTATCTTTGGAAACTAGTCTTCAAAACCTTTATCGAAAAACCTAATCACTTGAAATTTTAAATTGGGCTATACCAACCATCTTTCTATTAGGTTGGCATTGATTTCCTTCAACTATGAAATATCCGCCTGAATCTCCTTCAAGCCCTCTTTGCAGTTCAACTGCTGTTTCACAATGTTTATCTTCCCCAGTGGCTTAGAGCATTCATTTCTTTCGATACCTAACACTTTCTTATCCAAAGAATCAAACATTCCGTCATAGTCGTCTTTGATTTCTTTGACTATCTTCTTGATTTCGGATATATTTGTTTCCCATGCCTTGAGCATGATGTCTCCTCTTATCTGTTCAGTGACAGAAAGATTTAGGTTTTTCGACACCTCTCTGTTTTCTGAACATGCAATTGCTTTCTGGACGATATTCCTTGCTGCTTTAGCCTCTTTTTCCAGTAAAATAATATTATCAAGGGATTTGCTTACCTCTTGAAAGTAATTCTGGATGATCTCTATTTTGGAGATTAATTTATGTTGCTCGACTTCTATCTTTGTATGTGCTTCCAATGAGAGGGCCTGAAAAGCCTTTAAGTCTACAACCTGGCCTTCTGTCAAATTTAGCTTAGGATGTAGCTATTTTACGAGCTCCTTTTGCTGAGTAACCTGCACCTGACTTGTTTGTATCCTCTGGTTCATTTCATCCATGCTTGATTTGAGTGATTGAATTTCTTGCCTTTCAATAGCTCTGGCCTGCTCCAAGATTTTATTTACCTCTTCTCTAATGTTTTTCTCATCATTCTTTAACTGGTCTTGCAATTGAGCTATTATGTGGTTACTCTTCTTTATCCTTGTTCTCATGTTTTCCACAGTAAAAAGGTTTGTTGTTTCCATGGATCACATGGAACCTGCTACCTCTGTAGTGAAATCCTCCTCTTCCTAATTCTGGACATCTACCAAGGCCCTATGCTTCTTTACCATACCCCCCTCCCTCATATAAATCTCTTGTTTTAGGACAACCTTCCTCTTTTTTCTGAAAAAATAATCAGAAGGAGGGATCTCATCTCTAGAGATAGGGGTGAGATCACTAACATATATGGCTCCCATCTTTGGGAGTCCAAAAGAGGATTGTAAAGGGTCAAGGAAGTTATGGGACTTCCTAGCTCTGTAGATATTGTCTCTCCTATGGCCTTAGGTATATTGACATCAACAACAGGTGATGAAGGAGGAGTGGACTCACTGGACTCGAGAGGTGTCCTGGGCCTCCTCTCTACTTCCGTCTCTGGATTTTTTGTCTGTAAGGCCTTTCCATTTTGTGAACACCTTTCAGTCTCCTGTGGAAATTCTTCAGGATTGACTTTATCTTGTGCTTCTTGTTTGAAACATGGAGGAGTATCTTCTTGTTCCTAATGAAAGATGATTGCTTCTCCTTGAAGTACTTTGGGCAAACCACTCCATCTATGCTTCTGGAAGGTCTGAAAACTAGCTTGCAAATCAGATGACAGTGTCTGTACCCTCTCTAACACCTTCTCATAGGTCCTAGTCCCCTTGTACATGTCATCATAAGGGGACTTCTCATGTTCATAAGCCTTCATATTACAATGGGCATGTGTTTTCCCACTAACTGGTATGGGTTGTGCTTCCTGTGTTCAAGGTCCACCAATTTGACCTCCTCCAGCATTGCTGCTTCAACTTTGGAATGACCCAAGTTGAGTAATAAAAATTTCCTAATCTGAACGGGAAAAAATGGCCAAGATTTCTTTTGAGCCATCTTCAGTTCTATCCCAATTCCACCTGTTACTATTTGATGAGCTACCTCACTGCACACTAGTCTGTTAGGGAGGCATTTAGGGAGCGCATGTGGAGGGATTGAACATCCAAAATCTATGATGTATGAGAAATTCTCCTCTATAAACCAGTCAGTAACTGCCTTGAGGCTTCCTATGACCAACTCTAAAATGTGGGGAGGTGTACAACTGTAAAACATCTGATGTAGTGGTATTACCACGAAATGACAGATTTCATAGAATGAGTCCTTGGCATTTTCTTCCCAAAGTTTAGAATGATATTCATGAATGGGTTCCGGGTAAGTCGGATTCCAACTCCAATTCATCAAAGGGAAAGGAGTTGAGAAGCATATAGCATCCATGATGTATGCATACATATAAAAGGCTACTGGTCGGCCTTTTGATCTTGCAGTTTGATATTCCATGACCTCCTTCACTATGTTATTGGATAAAATCTTATCCCAATTGAAGTTGTAACCTTCTGCTGCCTCATGCAAAAGAGGTACCCATTTTGCAGGGAAGTGGGTAGGACTTTTCTTACCAAAAAGTCTACATAACATCATCGCCACATAGACCATATACTCATTTAAAGAGACTATAGCGTAAACACCATGGGTGTCGGCCCTGAATTTTTCTTCGTTTCTCCACCAATCTTTAATTATGCCAGGATACGTTTGGTCTGACTCAAAACATTCTTTCTTTTGAAACTCACTCACAAAATCTTTATTATAAATATACTTGGGACTGGGAGACAGTTTATACATTACTTGTATATGTTCTGTTCTGAAAGAGCCAATGACGACCCCTCGACTGTCCAGAATGCTTCTCGTCTTTACGTCTGTTCGCTTTAAGGTCCAACTGATCATGTTGTTATAAGTCATGAATTGCGGCCGTGTAGCCACTTTGTGAAGTTCAAACTCCGCTATGTCTTGGAGTTTGTTGTCGACATCATGAGGGAAGTTCTTAATTTCATAATCTAGAGTTTCAAAAATCTGCCTCCAGGATTTTATGGAATTGATGGCATGCAGTATTGTATTAGATACAACGTCTCCATCTGGACTCGAGCTCTCTACAACTTCCTCGCTTTTCTTGGTGGCCTTCTTAGGTGCCATGGTATTTGCACTGGAGCATAAACCTGTTTACAGAGAAAATGTGTATAAAACTGGATAAATGTGACTTGCTACAGATGTAAAGGATAAGAATGAAGTTCGAAACACAAGACTTTTATTTACCCTTAATTTGTGTTATGACGAGCATATTGATACAAGCAATGAAAAATTAATGCTTTAATGGAAAGATATGCCATAGAGATACGCTTTTGCGTCAAAAAATATCTTTATTTACCTGTTATTAATACTGCCATATATCGGCGATTTCAGAACTGGAATTTCGAAAATCACTGCCTTCCTCAATTCCCGAAATGTGAAAAGCAGCTTAGTTATCACTAATCATGTTTTGAAAACAACTTAACCTTAATCTTAAACTTTGTTTAAATAAAACACGATTTCGCATTTCAGAACGTCGGGGATCCTGTTGTCAGGAGATATGTCATAAGCAGACCCTGGATCACGAAATTGCGATAGGATTAGTGAGGCGCTAATCATTTGTATTAAATCCTTAATTAATCAAGATTAGTGAATAATTATTTTTTACTTTTACTTTTCAGAAAATCAAGGATCGAGAGTTTGAAGGATGAGAGTTCGAAAACGTTTCAGTAGAGAGAAACCTGAATGGAGAAAGATTAAGGGAAAGATAATTGCGTTTAAGAGTTTAATTAATGGCGGATTAAAGAGTGCTTTGTGGAAAGCGAAGGACAATGTAACATTTATTTCTTCCCCCCTTTTTACTTTTTACTTTTTATTTTTTATTATGTCAAACGGCTTCGGGATTTTGGCACCGGGAAAATGGGATGGTTGAATATCATACCTCAAGAAGAACCGAATCTCGAAACTTGAAATGGAACGGAATATTTTGACTCCCTTTTTTGGACTAAGGGTGACTCCATGACTTAGGAAAAGATAAAGCTTCAGTTTTAAAGGGTAGAAAAATTAAACTTTGCGTCAACATTAGGCTCCATCTAGGGATCTCGTCTCCTTGTGGGACGAGAAGAACATGTAGACCAAGTGCCTTCATTGGGTAATGGGGTCAATGATTTGGCTCTGTGAGACAAATTAGGAGAAAAACCGAACAAGATTAGGGTCTCAACGTTAACCTTGAAAACTTTTCATAAACAAAAATTCTGACTATCTTGAGTCGAGTTTTCAATAGATTTCTTCTCCTGGAACTGACCTCAAAACTGTGTAAGATAATCGAAACCGAACCAACCATTCTATCAGGTTTCACGTGATTCTGTTTGCATCAAGGTAAGTATTTGCGTTGTGTCCAGTAAGGAGATCCTAGAAACCTATGATAAAAATCCAGCCGAAAAGAAGAGAAATTACCAGAGCATCATGTAACTCATGTATAACAACTTTTATCAGATATGAGGATATTGCTTCACTGCCAGCAAGCATGTTCAGTACCTCGGTGAAGTTATCTGACTTCCCACATTGACTTTCCTTTCACCACTTCATTGTTTCCAAGCATTTAAATGCTGAGATGAGGGCAATCAATATAATGAATTTCCTTTCTTCATCTCCTTTGAACTAGATGGGGGCAATCAATATTGAATTTCCTTTCACCATTTGTCCATATTCATTTATTTATTTATTTTTGAAGTGGGGGAAATCAATGAGTATGCAATGCACTCTGGAAGATATCTATTTGAAAAAGAATCAAAGTCTGTCAATTCATTTAAATAGCTCTGGGTTAATCTTCTCACCTGCCTTCAAAAATCATGGGCTTCAGAGAACTTCTTAAGGGAATTTTTTTGACCTTTAGTCTAGGGAACTTCTTTGAGCAAAACTGATCAGTTATTCCTATTAGGATAATTGATAAGGTTAGGATTAACCTAGACATGTTTATGATCCAACCAAAGTCAAAGAACTAAAAACACAACCTACTCTCTTTCTTGAAAGTTTGTTTGAGAGTTTTCTTGACCAAAGCGAGACCCCTTTGTTCTCAGGAAACTTTATGATTAGACATCCATGGTCAGGCGAGAAAAGGCTTTACTGTGGTCAAGGGTAGGGTAAAGGGGTTTTAAAAAAAACAAACTGTTGTACATATGATTGTTCTTAGAGATTTTCTTAATTAGCTTTTATAACCTTTTCTTAAGTCCCCTTTTTATTTCTTCAAGAATTTATTTGATTGAGTTTTTTTTTATTATTACTATTTCGACAAAAATGAATCAATGATTTATTCATTCGTACTTCTTAGGGATTTTATCTCAAATTTTGAAATGGTATTTCATAACTTTATTATCTCTTATATTGCCAGCCCAAAGATTACTCGTTCATTACCTTTGTCATTGTGAGATACTTGATAAGAATACCTACGCATGTCACCTTTCAGTACCTCGAGTCCGTTGTCTCATGAGAACTTTTCCCTGTGAATAACATAACATTATAATCGTTAGGAAACATCATGAAGAGAAACCTCTATTTTTTTTTGTTGGTATCTATAGAAAAAGCATGAAAACAAACCGATATGTACTATGAGGATTTGGAAACACATTATTGCATGAAGTGTTTAAGATGCCGCCCATTTACAGGGGCATTGAGAATGTATCCATCCAGGTTTTCTAATAACCAGACATTTTTTCCTTCAAAGGCTGAAATCCTGTATGGGCCAGACTAGATCAGATCGAATTTGCAATGTTTTCCAGCGTCGTCTTTCCTGGCTTCCCATTTTAGGACCAAGTCGCCAGGGAGGAATTCTCTATATTTAGTTTTCTGATCGAATAAGGCCTTCATTTTATCCTGATATCTTTTCAACCTTTCATTTACTCCGACCCTATTTTGCTGGACTTAGACCAACTGGTTTATCCTTCTGGTAACGTCATTGGGTTCTTCATTTGAATCCCGCTAGAGTTTCATTACTGGCAGAGAAAGATTTATTGGTAAAATGACATCAGTGCCATATACCATATGGAAAGGGGAAATCCCAATTGATCTTTTAGTACTTATTATGTTGGCCCATAGAGCGTATTTTAAATGGATATGCCAGACTTTCTTGTTTTCAGTCAAAACCTTTTTTATCACGGTAATTAGGATTTTGTTGGATGATTCAGCCAGACCATTACCTTGTGGATAATAAGTTGTTGAGTGTCCTAGTACGATGTTATATTTTTGGCAAAAATTTATCATGGCCATTGACTTAAATGCTTGTGCGTTATCAATGACTATTTCTCGAGGACAACCAAACCTGGATAAAATATTATCTTCCAAAAAAATTATTACTACCGAATCAACTGCATTTCTTGTGGGGATAGCTTCCACCCATTTAGTGAAATAATTTGTAGAAGTTAGGATCCATTTGTGCTGTGCACTGGAGTGTGGATGGATTTCTCCAATGAAATCAAGTCCCCATTGCTGAAACAGGGCTTCAGTTTTAACTGGGATTAGGGGCAAAGCTAGGGCCTTCTGTTTGCCTATGAACAACTGACAAGGGACACAATTTCAAACTTTAGTGTTCACATCCATGAACAATTTAGGCCAGTAGTATCCGGCTCTTAAGATCTTATAAGTTGTTTCTCTCCTTGCATGATGTCCTCCACACACTCTGACATGGAATTCATCCATAACCCCTTCTATTTCAGTTTCGACTAAACACCTCAGTAGGAAACCCAAGGGGTCTTTCCAATAAAATTTAGCATCTATGATACATTATTTTACAGCATGTAACTTTAGCGTCCTAGCTTTAGATGGGGTTAAATCACTAGGACATTGAAGCGTGAGTAGGTAATGGACGATGTCGCGATACCAGGACGAGGTAGAAAACTTGTCTTGAATTTCGGTTGTAGGTGCAGTGAGATCAAGCTCATCTATTTCCATAAATCCCTCATTTTCTTGCAGTTGATTTATTCCAAGTGCTTTTAAATTTGATTCAACAAGAAATTTGGTTTGACTTCTAGGTCAAACTCCTGGATCTTAGCTAACCACCTGCCTCTTCTTCCATCGTTGTCTGGCTGCACCAGGATATCTTTAACAGAGCTAGAGGGTACATAGGCAATGACCTTTGAGTGCAACAGATAAGTTCTAAAATCCTTGAGAGCTTTCACCATTGCATAGGCCTGTTTCTCTAATATATCATATTTCAACTCATCATCTCTGAGATTTTTTCTAAAAAATGCAATAGGCCGCTCAAAACTTTCCTCATTTTTTTGTAACAATACAACTGCGATAGTATGTTCTGAAGCGAAAGAAAAAATCAAAAACTCTTTTGTGTAATCTGGGCTCACCAAGACTGGTGCTTCGCTTAGTACTTTCTTTATGCGTTGAAATGACGTCGGGCTCACCAAGACTGGTGCTTCGCTTATTACTTTCTTGATGCGTTGAAATGACGCTTTGTCTTTGCTTGTACATTTCACTTCACTGTTCTTTTTGAGCATATCTGTTATCAATTTCACAATTTCAACAAAGTTAGGTATGAATCTCCTCAAGAAATTTATTTTTCCTAAAAAAGACTGAATTTCTTTTACATTTCTAGGAAAATTTATTGTATCTATTGCCTCAACCCTTTTGGGATATATTTTGATTCCATATTTAGACACGATATGGCCCAAGAGTTTACCTTCTTGCATTGCAAAATGATATTTCTTGGGATTGAGTGACAAACCAATTTTTTGGCATTTCTCAAAGGTTTGTTTAAGGTGCATTAGATGTTCTGCATCAGATTTGGAGAACACAGTCAGGTCATCAAGATAGATAACCACAAACTTATCTCTTTCACCCACAAAAATGATATCCATGGCTCGTTGAAAAGTTGCCCCTGCATTCATTAAACCAAAAGACATTTTATCATACATGAAAGTACCCCAAGGGGTAGTGAAAGCAGTTTTTTCTTTATCGTCCTGATGCACTACGATCTGATTGTAACCTAAAAAACCATCAATCATAGACATTCTGTTAGCTCCAACTACTTTTTCTAAAACGTGATCCATCTTAGGTAATGGGTAATTGTCTTTGAGGGATGATCGATTCAGGTTTCTGAAATCGACACATAATCCAATCTCACCATTTTTCTTTTTCACCGGGACTAGATTAGCTACCCATTCAGAATATCTCAGTGGGACTATGATTTTAGCATATGGAGCTTTTTTACCTCTTTTTCTATCATCGGTAATAAGATAGGGTTAATCTGCCTGAGTTTCTTCCTAAAAGGTTTGACACCTGGTTTTAATGGAATTTTATGTTCCATGATAGTCGTATCATAAGTTCTCAACTCGTCATAAGACTAGGCAAAAACATCTTTGTATTTTTTAAGAAACTCAACATATTTACTCTTGATTTCGGGAGACAGGTACCTAGATACTTTAACTAATCTAGGACTCTCTTCGGTACCTATATTGCAATCTTCAACCTCTTCCGGCTGAGGTTGTAAGGTGGTCTTTAAAGGGATGTCATCATGATTAAAAAGCCTTTCTAAGGGAATCAAGCCCTTGGGTATCTAATTATTTTTTAAAACCAGCATATGGTGATTTGCGATTTTATCCTATAACTCTTGGGGGTCTTCCTCTTCCTGCATGATCCAAATAGGATCATTCTGGTTCTCTTGGTCAGCATGTGTTTCGGCGAACTCGTCTACTGTTTCTAAAAATTTTCGGAGTTGTTCATCATCCTCAAAGACTTGCCAATGTTGTATGTTATTAGGTATGGAATGCCTATGTCTCATTTGTATATAATATTTTAGCTTGAAAGAAGTGGGAGGTGTGAAAGTCGAAGCATCTTTGGCTAAAGCATCCGCCTGTTGGTTTTCTACTCTCGGAATGAAGTGAATATTAACAGAGGAGAAATTTTTTTTGATTAGGTCCCAAACACAATTTCGATATGAACTTAAACTAGGATGTTTGGCCTGGTACTGTCGATTAACCTGTTTCACGATCAACTCTGCATCACCAAAAAATTCCAAGTTTTTAATTTTCATTCTCCTAGCAACCTCTAACCCTAACACTAGAGTTTCGTACTCACATACATTATTAGTGTGGTCAATGTTCCACTATAGCCTATAAGAGAAAAGGGATAATGAATTGGTTATCAGGTGAAACAAAAATTACTCCTGCCCCAGCTCCAAGATAAGACAAGGCACCGTAAAAAAACATTTTCCAAACACCAGTGCTATATACATCCCGTTCTAATTTTTCTTTTTATTTTTTATTTCCTGTACAACTTTCTTCTATACATGCGTCAACATCATAATCTATAGATAATATACAATTACCTAAATACTGATCAACAATATATATAGGATAATTATTTGGGCTGAGAAGGTCACTAATTGTAAATGCTAACCCCGTTTCTCTGTACAATCGCATGAACTGCCCTCCGAAAAATGGAATCATTGAATACGCCATATCAAGTTGAAGGGAACCTCCAAGTTTAGCACCCCAGGACCGGGACAAGAGCATGCCATACTTTGTGGGTATATCTACGACAAATACATCCATTAAAATGTTTTTTGCAGGTACCTGTGCAAGGTTTACAACTAAGTCCTTTATCATGCCTATACACTTGACTTTCCTTGAATCAAATGAATATAAATCTCCATAAGGCCTGGTGATTTCAAGGCCAAGTCTGTCCATGATTTCTTTAGGCATCACATTGTGAGAGGCCCCAGAATCTAACATGCAGTTATGGAGCAAATGATAAAAAACAGTCAAAGTGATGTAGAAAGGGGCAACAATGTCTCTGGTGCCTTCGAAGTGTGGGCCGAAAATTATGTGAGGCTTATCATCTAAGTTTATAACATTGGCCTGACTTTCATTTTCCGAAAAACTAATCATTTTAGAAATTTGTTTCCAATATATCGGGTTTTTGGCCAGTTCGACAAGGGGAATATGGATTTTGATCTTATTGATTTCATTCTCTAGATTAAAACTTCCGATGGTTTTGTCAATTTCCATGGTTTGAGTCTCCAACCCTTTCTTTTCAGCTTTCCTTGGTTGAGGGACCTTTGTTTCGGTAACAGGAGTGTCTATTTTCTGCGTGCTTAAGGGGGGCATTTCCACTGTCTTTGTTTTAATAGACTGTATATTAGCAGTCTTAGTCCCTTCAGCTTGTTTTTCAATGATTTTTGAAACTGCTTCATTAGTTTCAACCCTCGACAGTATATTTTTAATTGGAGCGGTTGTGGAAACCCTGTTTATAGGTCTCAGGTTATACTTCTGGTGGAGCTTGGCCATTATACCATCCGCTATTCCCTGATAGGTCAAATCTTCTAAAACATTGTTGTTCTTGTTACTCTCAACCCTATACTCTGTAGTCATGTAATTTTCGTAATCGTGTCTTTTTATATAAGGTTGTAGGAAGTCATCGCCAAGATTGTTCATATCCTCTTCTAACTCCTTGAAATCCTCCAAGTCTTGTCCTCCTATAAATTTTTCACTTTCAAAAGGGGTTTGGATTTTTTGATCTTCATTCTTAATTTGTTTTTGGTGGTTTTGAGGATTAGGGTTCTTCCTGAACTCCTTTCTAGGGTAATGTTCATTCTTAGCTTGAACTAGTTCCATTCTCGATATTTTGTTTGACAGTTCTTTGATGATTCTAGCCATATCATCCATTTTGTCTTCTAAGGATCTTCCCGATCCATAGGGTCCTCCTTGTTCCCTGTATCTCCTGATTTCTTTGTTTCCAGTCTCAAGTTTGGCTTTCAGCTTCCCTGATGCCATCATGTTAGATTCGATTTCCAGGCATCATCTTGCATCTTGGTAATATCTACTAATCTTCTCTCCCTTAATAATAGGGCGAAGTCAGGATCAAAGGCTCTAGCGAAAGTCACTTTCGCTGTAGGTTGTGAGGGTTTGACCTCGGTTGGGATCTTATTGTACAATTTATTGAATCGTTGGGTAAACTCAAGAACTGATTCAAAGCTTTTCTTTTGAAGAGCCCCAAATTCAGTTAGATAATAAAGATGGTCTTTCCGCTCACCTCACTATCTGATAAAAGTGTTTTCAATTTCATCAAATGACAGTATAGATCTATCCGCTAGGCCTTGAAACCAGGTTCTTACTTTCCCTTCAAAGGTTTGAACCAAGAGTCTGGAGTAAACATCTTCATGTTCCAATCCAAGAATGTCAACAAAATGATCAAAAAATTTTATGTGTTCAGCTGCCGTTAAATCACCCTCTCCCGTGAACTTGGGCAGATTTTTCATGTAATTTTTCGGTAAATCATGGAGAGGGGCTGGTAGAACCAGAGGGGCATATCTTGCAGCAACTTTTGCAAATATCCAGAGAGGTGGTGCTTGGCTGCCTACTCCTTCTCCCAGACCACCTGTGACAACACCTCTTGCCTCGCCTCCTCTAGCTACAACCATTGTGGATTTAGCGGTTAGAGTTTGGGGGTTATAAGAAAAGGTTTCAATAAACCGATTATCGAAGGGGAGGAGACTTGAGAAATAAGATATTGGGGAATGTGGACTGGTTCCTTCAGAACCACAAGGTGAGAATATAGGGGAATCAACAGAAGTTGAGTCAAGATATATAAGATAATTTTTTGAGTTTTGAGAGGTGGGAAATCGAACCTCGAGAAGCGAGGGAGAATCGATCGCAACAGGAAGTGAGGCAAATCTTCATTTTCTATTGGTGTGGGAAATGACTGAGAAAGATTCTATCTTAAAAATGGACAGAACCAAATCTGATTAAGGGAATGTAACTTTATCGACAGAGTATTTCTCGTAAGGGGGTGGAACACTTGATTCATCGTGTTGGTCTTCAGAGACAGACTGTGTAAATTTAGGTTGATAATTTTTATTTGTTGATGAGACAGTCTACCGAAAGTGTCTTCTTGATTTTAGAATTTTTTCTGGGTCGGAAAAAGGAGAAATTTGCTCGTCGTCTGGATTCTTCCTGGTGTTCTTCTGGTTAAGAGCCAGTTTAAACAATGTGGAGTCACCAAGTGAAAGATAAAGGTAGCCTTAGAAGGTTTTCAAACTTAGTTCACTATCAAAGAAGGAAAGTGTCAATGTCGTTCTTCCTAGGGAAAAGTTTCGTTTCTCCGTTCCCCGACAACGGTGCCAAAAATATGTTGTTCCTAAGTTTATACTTTAAGGCTCTAAAGTATACTGTCCAGGCATCTGAAAAGACAGAGGAAGTTGAGGATAGAAAAATCAATGATTAAAAGATGAGGGCTATAATTGGTTTCTCAACTTTCTCTGTCAAAATTCCCAGTTTTCTTCAATGTTCATATCTCTCTCAATTGCTGCCCATGAACGTTCTAACTCAACCGAGTTATTTGCTATTTGTAAGATAGTGTTAAATAAATTTAGGCTGATGTTGGTTTGATCTGAAAGACCGGGTTTGATGTTAGGCTGCCTTGAAACTGGTACTATCATGAAGGATAAAGGTAAATGAGATATAATTATGTGCTTTCTTTTTAGGCTTAGTTATCTCTATTTCACAATGCGAAGAAGATGATTTTAAAACATGAATTAATAGGATGACTAAATTGTAGGCCGTTTCTTGTATCTGAGTTAAATTTAAAGGAAAAGAGACATGCATGATATGAGGGAAAAGATGAAGCTGTTAACAAGGTGAGGCATCGATTTAAGAGGAATCTCACGTTGAAATAGAAGTCTATGAAACAAGAAAAATATTAATGAAGCATATGATGTTGGAATCTAAAAATCTACAGGTCTTGTATCTGTTGATAACCGATACAAAGGAAAAAATCTAAATGATTTAAATAGCAAGAATAATAATTTCCACAGTAGAGGTTGCACTAAATTGTAGCCAAGCATTCATCAATTAGATATTTGAAAGAAAGACGAAATGACAGGGAAACACATAACTCAGACGTGACGAAATATGGAATCTTCAATCTTCATTTCTATTAATTCAGAGTCCCTTAAAAATTACTTCATCAAAATGCCTTTTTAGAGAAGGAAAAAAGCCCCTCTTCAGTCTTCTCTCCTTGTATTTATACAAGGTCATCAACACTTGATGGTTAGCAACCTCCTACTTTTTAGGAAAAAATAGTTACAAAACTGCAACTTTAACTGTTGCATGATTAACTTTTCTTATCTATCATTTCAATAGTATAAGATTTCAAACGATAGTTCATTGTTCAGTTGTAGTCTCTCTCTCATTTGATGCTATACATTCAATACATTTCTCCAGAAAATGAACAAAATTTCTACGAGGCGTGGGAAGATCCTTAGTCTCAAACATATACAACTTTCTTTGTATCTTTGGAAACTGGTGTTCAAAACCTTTATCGACAAACCTGATCACTTGCAATTTTAAATTGGGTTGTACCAACCATCTATCTATTAGGTTAGCCTTGATTTCCTTCAACTGTGAAATCTTCGCCTGAATCTCCTTCAAGCCCTCTTTCCAGTTCAACTACTATTTCACAATGTTTATCTACCCGAGTGGCTCAAAGAAATCATTTCTTTCGATACCTAACACTTTCTTATCCAAAGAATCAAAGATTCCCTCACAGTCATCTTTGATTTCTTTGACTATCTTCTTGTTTTCAGATATATTTGTTTCCCATGCCTTGAGAATGATGTCTCCTCTTATCTATTCAGTGACAGAAAGCTTTAGATTTTTCGACACCTCTCTGTTTCCTGAACATGTAACTGATTTTTGGAAGGTATTCCTTGCTGTTTTAGCCTTATTTTCGAGTAAAATAATATTATCAAGGGATTTTCTTACCTCTTGAAACTAATTCTGGATGATATCTATTTTGGAGATTAATTTCTGCTACTCGGCCTATATCTTTGTATGTGCTTCCAGCGATAGGGCCTGAAAATCCTTTAAGCCTACAACCCGACCTTCTGTCAGATTTAGCTTAGCATGTAGCTATTTTATGAGCTCCTTTTGCTGAGTAACCTGCACCTGACTTGTTTGTATCCTCTGGTTCATTTCATCCAGGATTGATTTGAGTGATTGAATTTCTTGCCTTTCAACAACTCTGTCCTGCTCTAAGATTTTTTTTACCTCTTCTCTACTATTTTTCTTAGAATTCTTTAATTGGTCTTGCAATTGAGCTATTATGTGGTTACTCTTCTTTATCCTTGTTCTCATGTTTTCCACAGTAAAAAGATTTGCTATTGCCATGGCTCCCATGAAACCTGCTACCTCTGTAGCAAAATCCTCCTCTTCCAAATTCTGGCCATCTACCAAGGCCCTATGATTCTTTACCATACCCCCCTCCCTCATATACATCTCTTATTTTAGGATAGCCTTTCTCTTTTTGATGAAAAAATAATCAGAATGAGGGATCTCATCTCTGGAGATAGGGGTGAGATCGCGGATTGTAAAGGGGTTAAGGAAGTTATGGGACTTCCTAGATTTGTAGATATTGTCTCTCCTATGGCCTTAGGTATATTGACATCAACAATTGGTGATGAAGGAGGAGTGGACTTATTAGACTCGGGAGGTGTCCTGGGCCTCCTCTCTGCTTTCGTCTCTAGATTTTCTATCTGTAAGGCCTCTTCATTTTGTGAATACCTTTCAGTCTCCTATGGAAATTCTCCAGGATTGACTTGATCTTGTGCTCCTTGTCCGAAACCTGGAGGAGTATCTTCCTTTTCTTGATGAAGGGTGATTGCTTCTCCTTGCAGTACTTTGGGCAGACCACTCCGTCTATTCTTCTGGAAGGTATGAAAACTAGCTTTCAAATCAGATGGCAGTGTCTGTACCCTCTCTAACACCTCCTCATAGGTCCTAGTCCTCTTGTACATGTCATCACAATGGGACTTCTCATGTTCACAAGCCTTCATATTATAGTGGGCCATGTGTTTTCCCACTAACTGGTATGGGTTGTGCTTCCTGTGTTCGAGGTCCAACAATTTGATCTCCTCCAGTGCTGTCGCTTAAACTTTGGAATGACCCAAGTTGAGTAATGAAAATTTCCCAATATGAACGAGAAAAACCGACCAAGATTTCTTTTGAGCCATCTTCTGTTCTATCCCAATTCCACCTATTACTATTTGATGAGCTACGTCCCTGCACACTACTTTGTCAGGGAGGAATTTAGGGAGCGCATGTGGAGGTATTGAACATCTGAAAACTCTGATGTATGAGAAATTATCCTCTATAAACCAGTCAGCAACTTCCTTGAGGCTTCCTATGACCAATTCTGAAATGCGGGGAGGTGTACAGTCGTACAACATCTGATGTAGTGGCATTACCACGAAATGACAGATTTCATAGAATGAGTCCTTGTCATTTTCTTCCCAAAGTTTAGAATGATATTCATGAATGGGTTCCAGGTAAGTCGGATTCCAACTCCAATTCATAAAAGGGAAAGGAGTTGAGAAGCATATAGCATCCATGATTTATGCAGACATATAAAAGGCTACTGGTCAGCCTTTTGATCTTGCAGTTTGATATTCCATTACCTCCTTCACTATGTTATTGGATAAAATATTATCCCAATTGAAGCTGTAACCTTCTGTTGCCTCATGCAAAAGAGGTACCCATTCTGTAGGGAAGTGGGTAGGAATTTTCTTACCAAAAAGTCTACATAACATCATCTCCACATAGACCATATACTCATTTAAAGAGGCTGTGGCATAAACACCATGGGTGTCGGCCCTGAATTTTCCTTCGTTTCTCGACCAGTCTTTAATTATTCCAGGATACGTTTGGTCTGACTCAAAACATTCTTTCTTTTGAAACTCACTCACAAAATCTTTATTATAAATATACTTGTGACTAGGAGACAGTTTATACATTACTTGTATATGTTCCGGTTTGAAAGAGCCAATGACGACCCCTCGACTGTCCAGAATGCTTCTCGTCTTCACGTCTGTTCGCTCGAAGGCCCAACTGATCATGTTGTTATAAGTCATGAGTCACAGATGTGTAGCCACTTTGTGAAGTTCAGACTCCGCTATGTCTCGGAGTTTGTTGTCGGCATCATGAGGGAAGTTCTTAATTTCATAATCTAGAGTTTCAAAAATCTGCCTCCAGGATCTTATGGAATCGATGGCATGCGGTATTGTATCAGATACAACATCTCCGTCTGGACTCGAGCTCTCTGCAACTTGCTTACTTTTCTTGGTGGCCTTCTTAGGTGCCATGGTATTTGCACTGAAGCAGAAACCTGTTTACAGAGAAAATGTGTATAAAACTGGATAAATGCGACTTGCTACAGATGTAAAGGATAATAATGAAGTTCGAAACACAAGACTTTTATTTACCCTTAATTTATGTTATGACGAGCATATTGATACAAGCGATGAACAATTAATGATTTAATGGAAACATATGCCATGGAGATACGCTTTCGCGTCAAAAAATATCTTCATTTACCCGTTATTAATACTGCTATATATTAGCGATTTCAGAGATGGAATTCCGAAAATTGTTGCCTTCCTCAATTCTCGAAATGTGAAAAGCAGCTTAGTTATCACTAATCATGTTTTGAAAAAAACTTAATCTTAATCTTAAACTTTGTTTAAAGAAAATGCGATTTCACATTTCGTAATTTCAGGGATCCTGTTGTTAGGAGATATGTCATCCCTGGATCGTGAAATTGCGATGGGATTAGTGAGGTGCTAATCATTTGTATTAAAGCCTTAATTAATCAATATTAGTGAATAATTATTTTTTACTTTTACTTTTCGGAAAATCGAGGATCGGGAGTTCGAAGGATGGGAGTTCAAAAACGTTTCAGTAGAGAGAAACCCGAATCACGAAAGATTGAGGGAAAGATAATTGCATTTAAGAGTTTAATTAATGATGGATTAAAGAGTGCTTTGTGGAAAGCGATGGACAATGTAACATTTATTTCTTCTCCCCTTTTTAATTTTTTATTTTTATTTTTTAATATGTTAAATGGCTTCAGGATTTCGGCACCAGGAAAATGGGATGGTTGAAGATCATACCTCGAGAAGAACTGAATCTCGAAACTCAAAAAGGAACGAAAGATTTTGACTGCCTTTTTGGGATTAGGGGGGCTCCATGACTTAGGAAAATATGAAGCTTCAGTTTTAAAGGGTAGAAAAATTAAACTTCACGTCAATAGTCAACATCATAACATGATTCTTTGCCTTCATTTGAATTGTCTTCAAGATCATCCTTTTTGTCAACATCATCACATTTAGAAATAATGCAATCAAGAGTTTTTGGAGATTCTTTACCTTTTATGATCTTGATGGAGTGCTCTTCAATATTTTATTTCTTGCTTTGATATGTCTCCTCTAGCTTTAGCCATAGATCCTTGGCGGAAGTGCATTGTCCCATGCTCTCTTTGATAGGGCTTGAGAGTCCACTAATAATGGTCTTGAGAGCCAATGCATCATTCTTATTTCCTTTCCTTTGAGCTGAAAACTTTGACTTGTTCTTCAAGGAAATTGATCCACCAATGGTTGCCTTCCAAATACCTGCTCCCATTTCCTTAAAATGCACTCTCATCTCTATTCTCCAAGTAGAATAATTTTCATCATCAAGGATGGGAACTTCATCATCCATTTGTGTGTCTATGGATCTCCTCCAATCTTGTTAAGGCTTAAGGTGAAGGCTTGCTCTGATACCAATTGTTGGACACACCGACCACACCTAGAGGGGGGGTGAATGAGTGTGTGTGGGGGGGGGTGAATGAGTGCGGAGCTCTTTTTCCCAAAACATCCCTTTCAAAAAACTCATTAGTTAGCAATCACCATTTACTCATTACTTATTGTTGTTATTTATAACCAGTTAAATGTGAGCATATATCAACAACATATATCATCAAAAAATCATCATCACAA
>SNQJ01S0021104.1:68799-93862 GCA_010110895.2 Picea sitchensis | reverse complement strand
AATTATATAAAACCAAGAAGAATGAGGCCACCCTAACTAACAAGGTAGATGTAATGAGGGTGTCCATATCCAAGATGGCCCAACTAGCACAAGAATTAGCAAGTTCTAGGTAGCTTGCAATGGTATATACACTCTTCCTTAGAGAACAATGTATTAGATTCTAGTTGAACAGCCTAACAAAACAAGTTGGGTTTAAGGTGGAAATAATAGAGGACTTTGTAGATGTGTTCTGGGAGAATGATGAAGAAATGAGGGATAAAATGTGTGAGTTATACTTACACAATTTTTTCCTCCCACATCCCTACAAATAGAGTCCAAATCCATGTGTAGGGTATGTTCAACTTATGGCATTAGCATCTTGGTTTTGGCATGAAGATCTTAGAGAAACTGAGTTAAATAGGTACAGAGAACAATAACTCCATAACCCTGTTTGGGGAAGGGATGAAGCTCCCAAACCAAGGGAGATCATAGACATTCATGAGTATCTTACCTTAGAAATGGTTGTGGCACCCATTCTAGAGGGAAAAAAAAAAGAAAAAACCATCACTCATTTAAAATATACCCTAAGGCTCCTAGGAGAAGAGGCAACTTAGGCCTGCCAAATAAGGTGGAAATCACTCCCATATGGAATTCAAATTATAGAACCCCATTCACCCATCACTTTACAAGCCTCCTTGTTCATAACTTCACTCTACAAGGAATCTGTCAAGAATTTGAAAGGGAATTAGATTGGATTAAGGTTTAAACCCCCTCTTCTCCTACAAAATTCACCACTAACAAATTTGGATAGAGAAAGGAAGAAGAAAGAATGTGAAGATATTGAAAGGACTATTGGATATTATGAGCAAGGAGCCATAACCAGATATAAAACATGGGACATTAGACAAATATCCATGGAGCAGTAATAGTAATTTAGGAGGAACACATCATCATTTTTTGTTGCACAAGGATGTACAAGACCTTCAGCTAGGGTGTGTTGACGAGCCTCCATATTTTCTATCATAAGGCCTATCAATAACACTCTTTTTAATCACCTTTGTATCTATAAAGTTTATCTTTTGACCATGCTTAATATAAATTATGGTTTCTTGCAAATTAATTAATGAGTAATTTGATTTTGTTAGTTAGATGATTTTATACTTATAATTATTCTTTTCATGATAATTGTGTGTATGTAATCCTAACTCCAAGCAAGTTGAGCTACGCATGAGGGATCCTATGTCTTGACACCTTGAGAGGAATGATGAATCCTATATCCTCACCTACCTACAACTCGCTACCATGCATTAAATAAGATACTCCATCTCATCTCCTTGAACTCAAAATCCAAGGAACCAAGAGACAACCACCAAAGTACGGGTATCTTGATTCAAGAGCCTTGGGGAGAAAATCCTTGAAATATCTCCTTGATTGAAGGGCTAGACTCATTCCAGCCAGTAGTATAAATAAAACCTAGGGACTAGCCCTGGGGAGGGGGGGTTATTCTGAGAGAATTCACCTTGTAATCAGTCATTCTGCTTAGATGCCTTTAAGAACATGGATCCATGCTCCATTATTGTATTATGTTCTAATAAATCAATGAAGAATATCAATTTTTCTTCTCATTAGTTTTCTTTATGGATCTGTGTGTTGCTTGGGTATTGATTGAGGACCCTTTTGTTCCTTTTACTTTTATTTCTTTCCATTCTTAGATTAGTATTTTGTTGATGTGAATTAGTTAGCATGATAAAAATACAAATATGTTGGTCAATCACAATTTAATCTTCTTTCTTGTAGAATAGTTACAATCATGTAGACGTTGTTTAGATTGATTTTTTTGTCATTATGACTTCATTCTAACATTATTAGTCATATTTTATTTGTAATAGATCATGTTTCATCAGTTTTAGGAAAGAATAAAAAGATATGTATTTTCTAGAAACTTTAATGTAGGTCTGTTATAGTTCTTGTAGAACAACACAACTTCATGTTTCATTGCATTTTTCACTCAACAATTGATTCCTTCTAGATCTCACAATGATGGTATCATGATATGGTATTGTGTAATGGGTTAGAATCTTAGTTAGAAGTTGAATCTTTCTACAATAGCTTAATTTCAATTAAGCAAAGTACTTTGTTTTATGCAATAGTTCAATTCCTTTGTTTTCATCCTTATTTATGAAATAATTCAGTTAACAATACTTTATTTTTAGCCTTAAGAAATAATTTCCTTTGATTAATGTGTTTCTTAGATAGTCTTCAATTGGTTTACAACATTCGTAGCATTCAATACTTAGTTTCATTTTCAATCATAGATTGTTTTTTCTTGCTTGATAGTTTTCCCCTTCTTGAAGTACTTAGAGTAAGACCCACGATATCATAGGTTCCAACCAATAGATAGGTTCATAAAAAATTTAAATAGGTGCATAAAGAATTTAAATAGGTGCATAAAGAAGTAGATAGGCGTGTTCTTCATATATAGTGCATGGTACCTCAAACGTTTGTGCGAACACTATTTTGATCATTAAAGTAGAAACTATAGGAAGGGTGACATTCTTGAGGTTGTTCCAGTACAAGAGAAACATCCCAACCCCTTCAAACTAAATCCCAAATGATTAAAGGATTAAGATTTCTTGAGTAAACTAAAATATGCATGGAACCCCTTCAATGCTTGATCCAGATTTATAAATGGAACAAAATGGAATACAAATGTATAGAAAATAAATACACAGAGATACAATAAAACATGATTTCTATTAATAAAAAGAATATGTTGAAACTGTAAAAATTCAGACTAAAACAAACTTGCTCGAATGGTGGCAACTTATCTCTAAGGAGAGATGTGACGACTACACTCATTCGCAAGAAGATGGTTACAATGAGGCACCAAAGGCCTTTTTAACATAAATCATAAATTAGAAAACCCTAAACATCCAAAAACCTAACCATAGGAGATGAAGCGCCAAAAGTCACGTGGGCCACAATGGGGTAACTTGGTACATCAACTTCCCAGGGTCGTAACATTTACATATGATATTTGTTTTAGATGCACGATAGCTTGTTGGAAAGAAATATTTGAGGACTACACATGTTGTCAGCAAAATATCAGTAAATCCTATAGTGTGATTGCGTCGTGACCAAAAAATGTTTCTTAGGGCCTGAAAATGGCCCCGAAAGTTTAGGACCCAAAAAACTAGGAAAAAACTACCAAAATGAAAATTGTTATTTGAGACAGTGGAATAGGTGGGTGGCTACTGATATCCACCTAGATCAGTCCTCCCCCCTTAGGGAGAGATGTTCTTCATTGTTTTGAGTGCCCCCATCATATGTGGAGACTTATAACATTATTAATCATATTTTGTTTGTAATATATCATATTTCATCAGTTTTAGGAAAGAATAACAAGTTATGTATTTTCTATAAAATTTCATGTAGGTCTGTTATAGTTCTTGTAGAATAACACAAATTCATGTTTCATTGCATTTTTCACTCAACAATTGATGCCTTCTATATGTCACAATGATGGTATCAAGATACGTTGTTGTGTAATGGGTTAGAATCTTGGTTAGAAGTTGAATCTTTCTGCAATAGCTTAATTTCAATTCAACAAAGTACTTTCTTTTATGCAATAGTTTACTTTTTTTGCTTACATCCTCATTTATGTAATAGTTTAGTTAGTTATACTTTATTTTTATCCCTAATCAATAATTTCCTTTAGTAATGTGTTTCTTAGATAGTTTTCATTTGGTTTACAACATTCGTAGCATTCAATACTTAGTTTCATTTTCAGTCATAGATTTTTATTTTTTTTTCTTGATAGTTTTCCCCTTCCTTAAGTACTTAGAGTAAGACCCATGATATCATAGGTGTAAACCAATATATAGGTGCATAAAGAATTTTAATAGATGCTTAAGGAAGTATATAGGTGTGTTCTTCTTATATAGTGCATGGTACCTTGAAAGTTTGTGCGAACCCTATGTTGATAATTAAAGTAGAAAGTGGAGGAAGGGTGGAATTCTTGAGGTTGTTCCAGTAAAAGAGAAACCTCCCAACCCCTTCAAACTAAATCCCAAATGATTAAAGGATGTCGATTTCCTGAATAAACTAAAATATGCATGGAATCCCTTCAATGCTTGATCTAGATTTATAAATGGAAAGAAATGGAATACAGATGTATAGAAAATAAATACACAGAGATATAGTAAAACTTGACTTATATTAATAAAGAGAATATGATGAAACTTTAAAAATGCAGACTGAAACAAACTTGGTCGAATGGTGGCAGCTTATCTCTAAGAAGAGATGTGACGACTACACTCATTCGTAAGAAGATGGTTATAATGAGGCTCCAAAGGCATTTTTAACATAAATCATAAATGAGAAAACCATAAACATACAAATAACTAACCTTAGGAGATGAAGCACCAAAATTCATGTGGGCCCTAATGGGGTAAGTTGGTACATCAACTTCTCGGGGTCGTAACCTTTACATATGATCTTCGTTTTAGGCGCATGATATCTTGTTGGAAAGAACTATATGAAGACTACACATTTTGTTGTCACACTCTATCTAAAGCCTACAATGTGACTATATCACGCCCAAAAAATGTTTCTTAGGGCCTCAAAACAACCACAGAAGTTTAAGACCCGAAAAACTAGGAAAAACTGCCAAAATAAAATTTTTTCTTTGAGCCAGTGGAATAGGTGGGTAGCCACTGATATCCACCTAGACTAGTCATTTATCCTTAGGTATCAATGGTATTCATTGTGTTGAGTCCCCCCATCATATGGGGAAACTTCTGTTGAACTTGTCCCTAGGTGAACCACTTGCCTTGGGGTAGGAACTTCCCTTGTTTGACAACTTGATAAAGCTAGATCATTTGTTGTTGAGTTCCCTTAATCTTATTGTCCCTGATATGATAAATGGTTTATTTTTCCATGCATTCAAGGTTGAGATTTGTCAGTTTCAACTACTCTGCAATCTCTGATGTGTCCAATAATGGTGGGAAGTATGGCTGAAGGAGGTCTACATTGAACATAAGGTGTAGGCCAAGGAAGGGGGGAATACTTAGCTCAAAAGTGTTGCCACCCACAACCTTGGTGATGGTGTAAGTTCCATAATGAAGTGGATGAAGATTTATATAGGGTCCTGTAAGGTGATCTTTCTGTAAATGCAACCCGACCTTGTCTCCCACCTGAAACTTGTGTGGCATCCAGTGTTGATCATGGCGTTGTTTGTATTTAGCATTGGATTTCTTTAAAATATCATAGACATGTTGTCAGATGTGCTGAATTCGTTCAATAAAATTGGTGGCTTTGTTGGCCTTAGATTGAGCATGGGATGATTATTCCTGTGTGGATGCAAGGGGTAGTGCAACATCAATGGGACCCAATGGTTGAAATCCCAACCCCACCTGAATGGGATTTTGGTCAATCGAGCTATGAAGGGCTCTATTGTAGCTGTGTTGAACATAGAGGAGACTCTCATCCCATGTGCGTGGATGTTTGGATTTGTACATATGTAAGATATGCATGATCATTATGTTGACAAACTCTGTCTGGCCATTAGTTTGGAGGTGGAAGATGATGGATTTGGTGATCTTGGTGTCCAACAATGACCATAGGTTGGACCAGAATGTGTTGAGGAACCTGATGTCTCGATATAATATGATGATATGTGGTATCTCAAAGTGTACCCACACTTGT
Organism: Picea sitchensis; assembly: GCA_010110895.2. Taxonomy (NCBI): domain Eukaryota; kingdom Viridiplantae; phylum Streptophyta; class Pinopsida; order Pinales; family Pinaceae; genus Picea; species Picea sitchensis. The sequence goes on along the minus strand of SNQJ01S0021104.1, from coordinate 88,177 downwards.
TCAAATAATATATTAGCAGTGGCCTTCGCTTTGATATCCTTCTTATAGGCTGTGAGGATGGCCATCTTAGAAAACCGATCAACCACCACAAAAACACATTCATTTCCCTACTTGGTTGAACGAAGGCCCAACATGTAGTCCATCGATATGGATTCACATGGCCTATCCGGAGTAGGAAGAGAGGTGTACATGCCTTTCTCCTTAGTGGTTGGTTTGGTAATGGCACATGCAATGCATAACCTGATATACTTGATGACGTCCTATCAAATTATCATCTAGTAGAAATGATTTTTTAGTACTTCCATGGTCTTTTCCATGCCAAAATGTCATGCCATTCGAATTTAGTGAGATTTCAAAATTATCTTCGCACACTAGCTTAAAGGAACACAAAGGTAGCCCAGATGGAATAACAGTATGTATTGAATATGAAATTCAGTGATAGTCACACATGTTCCTAGCATCTGGTAAGTGAAAAAAAATTCATGATCACTCTTGTAGAGTTGGGGCCACTTGGATGCCTCATATCCATAGAAGTGGAGTACCGTGGTTAAGGTTGCAACTGGAGGTCGATTGAAGTAGTCAAAAACACAATTTGTGCTTCGTATTTTATATTTGATGTTGAGATGGAATTGTTCCAAGTATTGGAGCACTTTTGATGGCGTGCGTTCTGTAATTTTCCTTGTGTTTGTATGAATTGTAGAGGCTTGCGATCAGTGTGGATGATTGTCTCTTTCTCAAGAATGTAGTGCTTCCATTGTCGACATGCTTGTACGATGTAATACATTTCTTTGTCATAGGTGGGGTACTTATGGATGACATCTGATAGTGTATCAATGTGATATGCAATTGGATGATCATGTTGAGTGAGGACTATGTCCACGGCATATTCTGAGGCATTAGTTTCAATCTCAAAAGGTTATTGCAAATCGGGTAAGGAGAGTACTCGAGCTGAACACAAGTGATGTCTCAAATCATTGAACGCTTGTTGTTGTGACTTCCCCCACACAAACTTTTCATTTCCACCACCCTTGGTCACTTTGTTGAGGGACCATGCAATATGGGAGAATATCAACACGAACATGCAATAGAAGTTGTCAAGTCCTAAGAAACCTCGAAGCTCGATTATTGTGGTCAGGGCTGGCGAATCACGAATGAATTGGATATTGGTTGGATCCACATGCACGCCATGCTCATCAATAATGTATCCTAGGTATTGGACCTTGTTCATGCCAAAGGATCATTTTTCCAAGTTAACATATAGATTGTGTTGCCATAGAGTGTGAAGGACATGTTGAATATTTTGCAAGTGTTCTGCCCACTTCTTGTTGAAGATGAAGATGTCATCCAAATTTACCACCACAAAATAATTGGTGAAGGGTCACAATATATCATCCATCAATATCATGAAATTTGTTGGATAATATTTCAAACTAAAGGGCATGACTATCCATTCTAAAAGACCTTATTTGGACTTGAAAGAATTCTTCCCTACACCATTTTGTTCTATTGGGACTTGGTGGTAGAAAGACTTCAGGTCAATATTGTTGAAAACCTTACCTTCCTTGAGTTGGTCAAGAAGGTCATCAATTTGGGGAATTGGGTATTGATTCTTGACTATGATTTTGTTTAGTGACCTATAATTAATGCAGAGTCACCAAGTCTCATCTTTCTTCTGTATGAGTAAAATTGGGTTCCCGTAGGGTGAGGAGTTGGGTCGGATGTGTCCATTTTGAAGCAACTCTTGGATCTATCGCTTAATTTCCTCATTTTCCATCAGAGAGCAGTGAGAGACTGGTCCATTGGGTAGATGTGCATCAAGGGTTATATCGATTGAATGCTTGACCTGAAAGTGTCGTGGTAGCCCGATGGGTGAAGAGAAGATGTCTTTGTATTCTTCCACGATATTTTCCAATTGTTTCTACTACATGGAGAGGCCCTGTGAAAAGGCCATGGATGTGGCTATGACCTTTTGTTCACTTTGAGAGATAATCATGAAGAAGACAAATTTCTCGGTGTAGGAAATGACCTTCCTGAATTGCTTAGCAGAAATTAAAGAAATAACAGTAGCTGGAGCTACCTATAGTATCCTATATAATTTTCTACCCAAATTAATAATAACACTGTGAGGTCTAGACTCATATACAACATGGAATTTCCAAAAATATGGTTGGCCTAAAATAACATCACAAACTTCAAGGGGAAAATATTATACAATACCTCATCCTTGAAGGACTTGATGTCATAGGGCAGACGACACTGTTGGTTTACGCGAAGGTCTCTTTCTTTTCAGGAGATGGTGCAAGTGGGATTGCATCTCCCTCCTGAGTAATTTGATGTCTTGTAACAACCAAGTTCTTATGTTATCCATCTTGCAGGTTTATGGAATATTTCCAACAATAAGAAAAAGTTGTTAACTAAAATAACTAAAGTGTCGTTGTAGAGAAAAACCTTGTGTTGGAATGGATAAAAGGTTGGGCTCAATAGTACCCTCTATATATAGCTATCGATTCGATCCAAGATTCTTGTCCTGAATGTGGATCCTGATATGGATCTGAAACATCGAAAATCCATTAATAACACTATGGTTTTTCTGAACACTGCTGAAAACAATCCTCACCACAAAAATCTCATTGAATAGGTCTCTTTCTTGGAAGAGACACCCGATGGTGTAGGGTTGTGGGTGTGGTGTTTTCGGTAGGTTCATCTGCTTGAAAACCTTTGTGGATATCAATTTATTTTGACTTTCTCTATCTCTAATTAAATTAAGTGGAGCACCATTCACCCACATGTGCGAGTGAAAAAGGAATTCACCTTCCCCTGGTTCCTATGGTTCATTTGGCTTGACCAAGTTGGTGGTAGAGACAATGGAGTTGGGTTTTGCATCAATGATATTCTTCCTTTTGTATGGATTTGATTCAGAGTCATAACCTTCCTCTAACTCTGAGGCTTTCAGGTCAACCACCACCAATGACTTCTTTGAGTGGCATTCATCGATTTTATTCTAAGGGATTTTATGGAATTCACACCACTTCCCAGTGTATTTCTTCATCTTCTCATCACCCTTCTTTGTTTATGGCTTGGAATGGTTGTCCCGAGGGGGTCCATCCTTTCTCTATCCTTTGTTTTATGGGTTGGTTCTGCCTTTTCCCTGCTTCTACTATGAGGAATTTGTAGATCCAAATTCACTCTTCTTCTGTTTAAATTTTTTCTTGATTTTGACAACATATCGATATGATGCGCCAAATGATGTGATGGCTATAAAATCCATTTCTATTTGGATGTATCTATGTATAGAATAATGGTACTTGAGCACAAAATGTCATTCATAGTCCTTGATACCCAACTTGGTGCACAAGGTATGGAATATATTTATGAAATCTGGTACTGTTTGGTCCTTTTCCTATTATTGTGTGGTCCATCGCGTATATTTCTCATCATAGCTTCCAACAGAGGATTGTTGTTCCTTAATAGCATCCTTGAAAGAATCCCAAGTTGGGGATACCACAAATATTATGGATTACTCAGTGTCCCTTTACTCACAGTAAGTTTCCCACCAATCCTTGACATGGGGGGAAACCTTAAGGAGCACAAAGGTAATTTTTTCTCTATCAAAAAAATTATGGACCATAAAATACCCTTCTAGTATATTCAACCATTTATCTAAAGCATCCCCATTTATCTGGCCTTCAAATAATGAGATATAAAAATTGACTTGTACCTTGAAGGGGAAAGTGTGGCCACTTGATGAAGATGTGTTGCATGTTGGCAACTGTCGAAGGATATGTGCAAAGTTATACATTATCTTGTTCCTTTGTCACGTGAGGGCTTCCTTGAGAAACAATTTAACATGATCTCTTGCTCCATCATCTCTATTTTCTTCCACCATGGGAGGTATTCTTGATCAGTAGGGACGATCTTGCAAGGGATCAATCTCTTTCTATCCCAATTCCTTGTACCCTGACCTTGTTGGGGACATGCACAGAGAAACAAATAAATATCAAACCACTATGATACCACTGATCCAAATTTATAAATGGAATGAAATGGAATATAGATGTATATAAAATAAATACATAGATATTAGTAAGACTTGACTTCTATTAATAAAGAGAATATGATGAAACTGTAAAAATGCAGACTAAAATAAACTTGCTTGAATGGTGGCAGCTTACCTCTGAGAAGAGTTGTGACAACTACGCTCACTCACAAGAAGATGGTTACAATGAGGCTCCAAAAGAAATTTTTAACATAAAGAATAAATGAGAAAACCCTAAACATCCAAAAACCTAACCCTAGGAGATGAAGCGGCAAAAGTCACGTGGGTCTCGATGGGGTAAGTTGGTACATCAACTTCCCGGAGTCGTAAATTTTGCATATGATCTTCATTTTAGGCACATGATAGCTCGTTGGAAAGAACTATCCGAGGAATACACATGTTTCCATCACACTTTGGACAAATCTTATAGTGATACTGTGTCACGTCAAAAAAACATTGTTTAGGACCCGAAAAAGTAGGAAACAAATGCCAAAATGAAAATTGTTCTTTGAGCCAGTGAAATAGGTGGGTGGCCATCAATATCCACCTGGATCAATGCTTCCCTTGATGAATCATCCTCCATTCAATTTCATCAAATATTAAGAAGGGTAAAGAATATTGCAATCAATTGGTCTATTGAGAAGAAAAAGAAGGATGATAGGATCTTAAGAGAAGATGAAGAATTTTTAACTTCCTACTATAATAAAGAAGGATTTAGTTTCCTCACTGAGAATCAAAATGAGGAGATAAAAATCATGAAAGATAAAAAAGGAATATATTACTTTATAAGGAGAAAGAATAGAGAATCAAGATCATAGATATCTAGTTTCCTAATCTGGAATTAGAAAACCATGTGCCAAAAAACCACTAAAAACGGATGCAAAAAATGCTAAAAAACAACTTCAGGGGCACTTCCCTCAAACCCCTGAGTAGGGGGACTCTTTGTAACAAACCCTAACCCTAACTACCCTTTATAGGGATGGGGAATCAAAATGTTTCTTACTCGTATCATCTTGAATCATCTCTCTGAGGTCTTCATCCTCTTCTACTCACCTGTAGCTTTCTAATGACTGTTACCAGTCTCTAATCCGACCTTTGGTTTGCAATATATGGCCTCCCGAAGTTCTTCGGGAGTTATTATTTGAGGGCCATTTGGCACCCATGTGGCTCCACCTCATTAGTACCATACTCAAGTTCCTACATCCACGGGGAAGGTTCATCCATTGTCTAATCCAACGGCGGGACATGGTCTTCGTTTAATGCATGAGATAGAGGGAAGTTTGGCGTTTGATGATTTGGCATTGATCATCCCTTCCCTTTTATGTACGGCTATCCTTCGGAGTCCCAAATTCCCTAACTCCCAAAGGAACCCAAAATCTCGCCACGTGGCTCTAGCCTTCAGGCCTTTTGGCTTATCCTCGACATTACATCCCAAACCTCTGGAGTTTCGAAGTTTTGGGCTCCCAAAGGGTCCACCCTTGTACGTGGTGATGTACTATATTGAGAGGAAAGTACGAGTTTGTCCCAAATACTTCTCCTACCAAATGGACCAAACAAGCAAGTATCAGGGTGACACTTGAAAAGGTAGAGATGACACATGGCCCCTAGAGTGGGTGACATGTGTCATGTGTTAATGGGCACATAGGGTCTGTGAACGTATGAATCCAGGTGACATGTGGCATGTAAAATGTGGGTCCATGTCACCCTGGTTGGCGTTAGCATGCCATGTCACCCCGGGATTGTGGCCTCCCAAGACCTTCGATATCACGGTCAAGGTGTGTCCACGTAACCCCTGGATATATGGCCTTCGTTACTTCGTAACTTCGACATTCGTGGGATCCATGGTGTGACTTCCTCCTTAATCCTAGAGTGGTCAGTGTCAGACTAACCATGGCCTAGATCTAACGGTCAGGGGAGATCCTGAAGGGTTCCTAGATCTATGTTCCTTGTCACTTCACATATTAGGCCTTCAGAGGTTTCGTCATTATGGCTGCTCCGATATCTCGAAGCAGGTCTTCACCGAAGTATCGTATGCAGGTCCCTCCACAATTTGATCAGATGGTTAAGAGAGGTTCCTAATAGAATCCCAATATCCAGGACTCCCATCACTTCATAACTACGGTGTTTTGGGATTTTGGTGCTATCACATGTCTATTCTCCCGAAGTCAAACTTCATCATACTTACTTGGCATAGATCCAATGGGAAATAGGACTCTCAAATACCCTTGGATTTGTGGCTCGTGTTACTTCACAATTGATAAATGGATTAGGGTTTAATGATGGAGCAGGTCTATCTGCCATGGTTAGGGAGACCATCATGTGCCGATCAAACTTATGGGTAACCATAACCATCAGTTTCCTTTGGTCGATTTACAAATGGTAAGACTGAAATACTCCAGATATTCGAAATCCAATAGTTTCAAAGCCAGAAAGGCTCAGCTCCTTTCGAACCTAGCACAGGGTTCCCAAAAATTGGTCACATGGGTCCTTTGAAAGCTCTTCTAGGCTATGTGCTAATCTCTTGGCCATGGATTGGTTAAGGACATGGGCATGAGCCCTCGGTCACAAGGGTGAAAGTTTTGAAGGAGGCTCCCTCCTTCCATATGGTTTAAACTTAGTATTCCCATGATTGTAGATTCTAAAGGTCAGAAGAACTTAAGCATCCCAGTAAGTCCTTCCCTGACATTATTGTAGACTTACATCCCATAAATATCTAACTGATAAGCTGAGGCAAACAAAAGACCATTCAAAAGAATGGGTTCACAGAGAGATAAATACATATTCCTACCTTAATCATTCAGTACAGAACATAGTCATAGGCATATAAATATATTCAATCAACATTTCCATTTCAATACAGAGAGTATGAAAATACTTATAAAAAAACCAGAGTTCATGAAGCAACTACTGAAAGGGCTGCCTATTTCCACCCAACCATAGGCACAACCACTCCTGAACGGATTTATCATTGGCCACCTCTGAGCTAGACCATGATTCTCTGAGAGAGACTCTTTCTTCTTTCTCAACAATAGTCATGGATGGCGGTTAATCTCCTCCTCCCATGAGATCTTGACAATAGGTTTTCTCTGTACCAAGAAAGGAGGTCTGCACGAGTACTTCCACAGTCACTTTCCATCCTCGTTTATCATATTGAAACAAAAACCTTTCCCATATCTCCTTGTGCCCAAAACGAGCTCATTTCCTAGTTCTTCCTTGAACCAGAGAGCTGCAAGCGATATTTTCTCTGCTCGAAATTGGTCTTTCAACTCTGCTCTCTTCATGCTCATCTACCTGTTCCCATGAATTACCTATTTTATTTCCTTCCTGAACAAGGTTTCATGGGTCCAAATCCATAGCTTGTGGTCATGTATGGAAGTATTGCAGATGGGTACTCTTCCCCATATCCTCATTAACTCATGAGGAGGAATCTTCCATCTACCAATCTGACTGGTAATTTGCTTCAGGGTCAGAGGACTGTTGTGGTACTGAGTCATTAAATATAGTAAGGTACTGGTTTGGTGGGGGGTCATCTTAACCATTTATGGTTCCCCTCACCATCTCTCTCATAGAATCCATGGTCTGTTTTGGAAAACCCTCCTTTTAGAAGTTATGCAACACTTATCCATTTCTATTAATAACATAAAATACGTACATTGACCTTTTATAATAAAAAGGTTCATCAAATCCAACATTCACACATATCTAGTCTTCCATAGTCTCTTGTCCAGTTATAGTTATATTTACAAACTGGGGGAAACATGAGTATTACAATCCTCTCCCCCTTAAAGGAACATCACCCTCGATGTTCTATCTTTTGATGTGCTCTGTATGTTCAAAAGCAAAGAAAAAGGGATATGTTGTTTCATGGAATCCTCCATTTTCCATGTAGCCTCATCTGGGCCAAAGTGTTTCCACTGCACTTTGATGTGTGCAATGTTTATGTTCCTAACTAGGGTTTCCTTCCTGTCTATTATGCATTGAGTTTTTGGAAAGAATTCTCCCTATGGTTCCACCTGAATCATATACCAGTCAATTCTATGATTAGAATAATGTACATATTTCTTCAATAATGAAACATGGAAAACATTATGTGCCTTCACTGTGGGAGGAAGCGCTAATATATAGGCTACAGGTCCCACTCTATCCAAAATTTCAAAGGGTCCACAATACCGAGGTGCCATCTTGGCACAAGCTCCCATTCTCAAGGAAATTTTCTTGGGTATAACTCAGAGATACACATGATCCCTTGTTTTGATCTCTCTAGGAGTCCTCTTTCTATCCACGTAGCTTTTCTGTCTATCTTGAGCCACTTTTAGATTCTTTTTTATCTTAATCACTTGTTGTTCCATTTCTTTCAGCATGTATGACCCGATTATAATATTTTCTACTAGGTTATCCCAGCTGATTATAATCTTGCACTGTCTACCATAGAGGGCCTCAAAAGGTCTCATCTTCAACGCTCTTGATATCCATTGTTGTAGGAAAACTCTACCAGTGGTAACTAGTCTTCCCACTTCTTAGGTTGATGCATTACATGCATCCTTAACATGTCATCTAACACTTGGTTTACCCTCTCTATATTTCCATCAGTTTGAGGGTGATAGGGTGTGTTAAACAACAATTTAGTTTCAAACCCAACAAATAGAGATTTCCATAAATTTGAAGTGAATTTCATATATTTTTCGTATATGATATCCTTAGGCATGCCATGTAGCCTAAATATTTGTTTCATGAAAATGTTGGCAATATATATTTCCTTGCAAGTTGACTTCATGGGAATGAATTTAGCAACCTTTCTCAATTTGTCCACCACTACCATGATGGTGTCATTCTGTTTGGTCAATTTTGGTAATCATGTGATGAAATCCATGGTGATGGTTTCCATTTTCCATTCTGGGATTGGTAGGGGCTACAAAAACCTTGTTGGATGCTAGTGTTTTGTCTTAACCTATTGAAATTCTAGACATTTATCCAAGTAATCAACTATGTCCTTCTTCAGTCCTGGCCAATAAAACAGTTTCCTAGTGGCTGTGATCATCTTATGATAACCACGATGACCAATATATGGTATTTTGTGTAGTTCATCCATCATGAACCTCTTCAAGTCGTCACAATTTGGAATATACAACCCACCTTTGTAAGTTAGTAGGCCATCGTTCAACAATTGATAACCTTCATACTTCATCCCTGTGGGCTCTTGTTCAAATTTTGATTTTACAGCCTTGAAAAATGGATTTGTTTCTTCTGCACGTTTGAATATTTCCCTGACATTTGTTTCATAGGTACTTACAACTGCTAGGTGAATCATTTTCACACTTCTGCTAAGGGAATCAACCACCCTATTTTGTTTTCCTTTGATATGTTTGATTTCAAAATCAAACTCACTAAGGAGATCCATCCATCTAGCTTGTCTAACATTAAGGTTTGGTTGATCAAACAGGTACCTCAACCCACAATGGTCTTTCATAGGCACAAATATTCTACCCGGGAGGTAGTTCCTCCAAATTTTTAAAGAATTCACTATGGCAGCCAATTCTAGATCATGGGTCACATAATCGATTTCATGCTCATTCAATTTTCTGGATTCGTAGCAAATTACATGTTCTTCTTGCATAAGGACTCCTCCTAGTCCCTCCTTGTAGGCATCTGTACACACAAGGAAGTGATTGTTTGGATATACAATCTTTAACACATGTGCATTGGTTAGAAGGCATTTCATCTCTTGGAATCTCTCTTCATATTCTAATGTCCAAAGGAATTTAACTACCTTTTCATGAAGGGAAGTGATTGGGAAACCAATCATGGAAAATCATTTTATGAACCTCCTATAGTATCCTGCCAGGCACATAAATGATATGATATCAAATACATCCTTTGGGGTAGGCCAATCCATAATGGATTTGATATTTTCAAGATTAAATACCACACCTTCTTTAGAAATAACATGGCCCAAGTAATGGACTTGTTTCTAGAAAAAGTCACACTTACTAAACTTAGCATAGATCTATTGTTCTCTTAGTACTTGAAGTACTAGCTTAAGATGTTCTTCACGATCTTCCCTATTCATGGAATAGATTAGGATATCATCAATGAAAACCAATACAAATCTTTCTAAGAACTTACTGAGTACATTATTCATTAAGAACATAAAAGTGGTTGGTGCATTGGTTAGCCCAAATGACACCACCACAAATTCATAGTGACCATATCTTGTCCTAAAGGTTGTTTTGTGGATGTATTCATCCTTAATTTAGACCTGATGGTATCCAAACCTCAATTCAATCTTGGAGAAAATTGTAGCACCCCTTAATTGGTCAAACACATCATCGATCCTTGGAAAGGGATGCTTATTCTTTATGGTCATCTTATTGAGTTTCCTGTAGTATATGCATAACCTAAGTGTGCCATCCTTCTTTTTCAAAAACAAGTTCGGTGCTCCCCATGGAGACACATTGGGCCAAATGTAGCATTTGTCTATCATTTCCTTTAGTTGTATCTTGAGCTCAACCAACTCTGGTGTACTCATTCTATAAGCTGTTATAGACAGTGGCACTGATCCTGGTGTAAGTTCTATTGAAAATTCAATATCTCTTCTTGGAGGTAGACCTGGTACCTCTTATGGGAATACATATTTATACTCTATTAATATGGGATGTTCCCCTAGGCTTGGTTTGTTTTCCTCAACGGAGTCCAACACTTTTATTGCATACACAAGACATCCTTTTCTGCAATACTTCTTCATTTGAAGGGATGATATTTGTCTCACTGAGACATGATTTTGAATCCCTTGTACGGTTACCTTTCTCCCTTCTTCATTTTCACACTCCAAAGTTTTATTGTAACAATAAAACTTGGTTTTATGGGCAACCAACCAGTCCATGCCAATCAACAGATCATAAGATCCTAAAGGGAGTATGTTTAAGGTTGCTTGGGTGGGTAATCCACTCATAATGAATTGACATGATGGTATGACCTTCATTACTTTTCTTTTGGTCCCAGTGGCTAGTTGTACTAGCCATGATTTAACATGTTTAACTTGTTGCAATTTACATTTCTCAACGGTTGGAGGGAAAACATAACTCAAATTAACCAGGGTCAATTAAAATGGAAACTAGATGGTTAGAAACCATACCTTCTGTCTCCACCATTGAAGCTTGGTGGTCAGTTGGTTTATTTTCCAAGGATGCATAAATCCGTGGCATGCTCCTAGACACATCATTGATTGTGGTATCCTCTTGGATGTTGTAGACCTTCCTATTGTTATGTTGCCTGTATGGGAAATCTCTCAACAAACGTTCTTCTCCACAACCCCGACATTTCAAGGGTTCTCTCTTTGTGTTATCAGTCTTACCTGATCCTTCTCTGAAGGGTTTATTTCCACCATGAGAGAAAATTTTTTGCTGGTATACAATTTTAGCAGGAAGGCTCATCTTAGAACCTTTCCCATAGCTCTTGAATCTTGAGGGTTTAAACCCCTTCTTCTTGAATCTCGAAGTACTTTTTTTTTCTAGTCCTCACGAGGTTCTGTCTTATTCTTGAACTGCTCATAGAAATACCTTGCCTTTAGGATAGTGTATTCTAATGTCTTCTACACATCAAATTCAATTATGTCCCAGAAGGACTGAGGCAGTCCACTAATAAATCGTTGCATATTTACCTTTTCATCCTTTATGTAGGGTACATACCTTATCATCTCAAGGAATTTATTGATATATTCCTCTATAGTGAGCTATCCCAACTTGAGTTCATAGAACTCCTTAGTCTTCCCATCATAGTATTTCTCTGACATATACTTCTTCTTGAAGTATTTCTCAAATTGTTTCCATGACAATTCCTTCTCATGGATTCCTTTCACGTTCCTAAGTTCCTCCCACCAAATGAAGGCCTTTCCATTCAAGTTAAAAATGGCTATTCGAACCCTTAAATTTCCAGAGTAGTCATGGAATTTGAAGTACTTCTTCAATCCAAGCAACCAAACTTCTGCTTCTTCCCCCTTATTAATTTCTTTATCGAAAGTGGGTGGTTTGGATTTCTTGAACTCTTCAGGGTCATGACTCTTGGAATGTTTTTTCTTCTTTATTTTCCTCTAGGAATGCAAACTAGTTTTTCTACTAGAAGATTCCTTAGAGTTCTCAGTTTCCTCACCATAGAATTCTCCCGATGAGTGTCTCTTGGCTCCATAATGGTCCTTCTTTGAGGTGCTCCTCCTTGTGTGGCCACTTTCAGGGCCATTCTTTTGTATCTGAGGTGGACTCTGGGTTTTCTTCGTATGATGTTTGTCCACATGACTGGTTGTTGGTCCATGCTACAACTGCCTTTGTATATTCGACAAGATATGCAGTAGAAGTGAATTAATTTTAGTTGGATTTTCCTACTCGTTTATCAACCTTTCATTATTATCCTTACATCTCTTTAATTCTGCCATGAGGCTTCTTATAGTTTCAGCCAAATCTGGTGGGATTTCCACCACCCTCCTTTCATAATATTCTTCCTCTCTATTGTGGGATTTCCCCCCAATTCACAACGTGTCACCGTCATTTATGTTGTACTTTTCTTGCGGTCCACTAACTGTTTAAGCGCTAATAAATAATTCTTTGTTAGTTAATAATCTACTAGTTTTATGAACAACACACTATTCAAATTTTTCAAAACATATACAACAACAGAAAGTTTCATTCCTTCCTTAAGTAGAGGTTTAAATAAGCCTCTTAGGAATGGGGTAAGAAAGGGTTTCACCCCTAAAATTTCTCTAAATAATATTTTTAAGCGATTCATTCATGAACCCAAGCAGGCCAAGTGTTGTAACCATGCTCTGATACCGATTTGTAACACATCCACCTCTAAGTACCCTTTATAGGGATGGGGCATCCAATTTTTTCTTACTATAATCATCTCGAATCATCTCTCTGAGGTATTCATCCTATTCTACTCGCCCTTAGCTTTCTAACGACTGTTATCATTCTCTAATCCGACCTCTAGTTTGCAATATATGACCTCTCGAAGTTCTTCAGGAATTATTAGTTGAGGGCACATGGAACCCACGTGTATCCACCTCATTAGTACCATCCCCAAGTTCATACATCCACAAGGAAGGTTCATCCACCGTCCAATCTAGCGGCGAGACATTGTCTTCATTTAACACATGAGCTAGAGGGAAGTTCATTGTTCAGCGCTGATCATCCCTTCCCATTTCTACATGCTTATCCTATGGAGTCCCAAATTCCTGAACTCCCGAAGGAACCCAAAATCTCACTATGTGGCTCCTAACTTCAGGCCTTTCAGCTTATCCTTGACACTGCATCCCAAACCTTTGGAGTTCCGAAGTTACGAACTCTTGAAGGGTCCACCCTTGTACGTACGTACTAGACGAATATGCAAGTACAGGTGGGTCCCGAATACTCCTCCCATGAAATGGACCAAACAGGTAAGTTTCAGGGTGACACGTGGCATGGTATAGATGAAACATTGCCCATACAGTGGGTGACATGTGTCACATGTTAATGGGAACATAGGGTCTATAAACATACAAATCCATGTGACACATGGCATGTCAAACGTGGGTCCACGTCACCCTGGGTGACATCAGCATGCCACATCACCCAGACCTAGTAGCCTCCCAAGCCCTTCAATTTCATGGTCAAGGTGTGTCCACCTAAACTTTGGATCTACAACCTCCGTTACTTCGTAAATTCGACGTTCATGGGATCCCTAGTGTGAATTCCTCCTTACTCTTGGAGTGGTCAGCGTTGGGCTGACCATGGCCTAGATCTAACAGCCAGGGGAGATCCTGAAGGGTTCCTATATCTATGGTCCTCATCATGTCATAGCTTTGACCTTCAGAGGTTTCGACATTATGGCCACTTTGCTCTCCCAAAGAAGGTCTTTGCTGAGGTACCATACGCGGGTCCCTCCAATGTTTGATCGAAAGGTTAAGAGGGGTTCCTAATGGACTCCCAAGATCAACAACTCTCATCACTTCGTAACTTCGGTGATCAGGGATTTTGGTGCTATCACATCTCTTCTCTCTTGAAGTTTTACTTCACTGAACTTACCTTGGTGTATATCCAACGACCCAGAGGACTCCTAAATACCCCCGAATATGCGACTCATGTTACTTTGCGATTGATAAATGGATCAGGGTTTAACGATGGGGTAGGTCTATCTGTCACGGTTAGGGAGACTTCCATGTGCCAGTCAACCTTATGGGTAACCGTAACCATCAGTTTCCTTCTACCAGTTCACAACTGGTAGGGTTGAAACACTCTGGAGCTTCGAACTCTTGTAGTTCTGAAGACAAAAAGGCTCATCTCCTTTTGGACCTAGCGTAGATTTCTCAGATGTTGGTCACATGGGTCCTTTGAAATCTCTTGTGGGCTACGCACTAATATCTTGGCTGTGAATTGGTTAAGGACACCTTCATGAGCCCTCAGTCACATGAGTGAAAGGTTTGAAGGAGGTTCCCTCTTTCCATAGGGTTTAAACTTATTATTCCCACTAAGGTAGATTCTAAAGGCTAGCATGACTTAAGCATCCCAATAAGTCCTTCCCTGACACTATTGTAGACTTACATCCCACAACTCTATAACTACTAAGCTAAGGCAAGCATAATACCATTCAAAATCATGGGTTCATGGAGAGACAAATACATATTCCTACCTTAATCATTCAATAAAAAAACTCAATCATAGACATATAAATATATTCAATCATCATTTCCATTTCAATACATAGAGTATGAAAATACTTATAAGAAAACCAATGTCGTGAAGAAACTGTTGAAAGGGGTTCATGTTTCCACGCAAACATAGGAATAACCACTCCTGAATGGATTTACCACTGGCCACCCCTGAGCTACACCATGATGATCTAAGAGAGACTCTTTCTTCTCGCTCAGTGACACTCAGGGATGGAGATTACTCTCCTCCACCTACGGGATCTTGACAACTGATTTTCTCTATACCAAGCAAGGAGGTATGCACGAGTACTTCCACAATCACTCGTCATCCCTGTTTATCATCTTGAAATTAAAAACCTTTCCCAAAGCTCCTTTCACCTAGAACGATCTCATTTCTCAATTCTTGCTCGAACCAGAGAGTTGCAAGTGCTCTTTTCTCTTCTCGAGATTGGTCTTTCGACTCTTCTCTCTTCACCGTCATCTACCTCTTCCCATGAGTTACCCATTTTCTTGCCTTCCTCAGTGGGGTTGTGTGGGTATGAATACCAAGCTCCTGGTCATGTCTATAAGTCTTGCAGATGGGCACTTTGCCCCATCTCCTCATTAACTCTTGAGGATAACTCTTTCATCTACCAATTTGACTAGTAATTCATTTCTGGGTCAGAGGATTGTGCTGTGACTGAGTCATTAAATCTAGTAAGGTACTGGTTTCTTTGGGGGGTCATTTCAACCATTTATGGTTCCCCTCACCATCTCTTTCATAACATCCATGGTCTATATTGGAAAACCCCCCTTTCAGCAGTTACGAAACACTTATCCATTTCTGATAATAACATAAAATACATACATTGACCTTTTATAATAAAAAGGTTCATCAAATCCAACATTCACACATATCTAGTCTGCCATAGTCTCTTGGCCAGTTATAGTTATATTTACAAACTGAGGGAAACATGGGTATTACACTCTTTTCCCCCTATGAACTCCCAATACAGGGGGGATCTTCCCCCCTATGACCCCCCACATAGGGGGGGTACTAGCGCCCCCATTTCCCTCCCAACACAATGAGGAAAATAAGTCTAATCATGCAAAGAATATAAAACATACACAACATTCTACCACTTGTTGTTTTCTTTGCGTACATGGTGTTACATGGCTACATGGTCAATAATTCAAGGCAACAATGCCCATAGATTCTCTACATCAAGAGAAATTCTTATTGCTTACAAATTTTGTTAATGAATATGAAACATTCTTCGAAGTGTCCACCTTCATCAACAACACCTTCTTTTATTCAACCATGTCTCTCACAAAGTGATATTGAACATCAATATGCCTTGTCCTTGAATGATAAGTTGGGTTCTTCACCAGGAATATTGCACTTTGACTGTCAAAATCTATCCTTACAGCTTGTTGTACCAACCCAATACCTGAACATAATATATGTAACCATATTGCTTCCTTTCTTGCATGAGTTCCTATCATGTATTCAACTTCTATAATTGGGAGTTCCACTACATACTTCCTTTTGCTCATCCAACAAATTGCTCTGCAAAACAATTTAAACACATACCCACTTGTAGATATTAGGTGATATAGATCTCCATCAACACATCCATGTATTTCCAACACTCTATCAAATTGTGGACTTCCTTGGTAGAAAAATCCATAACTATTAGTGCCATGCAAATACCCGAAAACCCTATTTATTATTGTCTAGTGCTCCTTCCCTAGTTTTGACATATGCCTCCTCAAAACTCCCACTGAATGTGCAATGTCTAGTCTAGTATAGATCATTTCATACATGAAATTTCCAACTACACTAGCATACAAAACATGGGACATGTCCTCTTCCTCTTCCTATGTCTTAGGACACTGATCTGCATATAACTTTACACCTATAGGAATAATAAACTTGACCAATTTACATTCCTTCTTACTAAACCTATGCAATAGTGTCTCAACATATTTCTTCTAATTTAACATGAATTTATTGTTTTCCCGATCTCTTTTAATTTCCATGCCCAAAATGAAATTTGCGGCTTCGAGATCCTTCATGTCAAATTTAGAGGAAAATTCAGTTTTCACATCCTGGATAATCTCCTTGTCATTTCCTATCAACAACATATCATCCACATATCATCCATATACAAGACCAAGTAAATAAGATGATCACCAATTAATTTGAAATACACACAACGATCCACTTTGCACCTTGTGAAGTCAAGTCCCAACATATAAGTATCAAGTTTTTGATACCACATCCTTAGTCATTTCTTCAACCCATACATGGAATTTTTTATCTTACATATCAAGTCATTCTTTCCCTTCACAAAAAATCCTTCTGGATCCTTCATATAGATTTCTTCTTCCAGATCCCCATGTAGGAATGTTGTCTTTGCATACATCTGTTCTACTTCAAAATAAAAAATGCAAGCAACAGATAAAAGAAAAATAATAGAAGTTAGCTTGGCAACAAGAGAAACAAATTCACCAAAGTCAATTCTGTCTCTGGGAATCATATATGACAAGATTACTTAAGATTACTTAAGAAACGAGAAGTTTCCATTACTTAAGATTACTAGACCTTTACCTATGATCTTTCCTGGAGCATCATTTCCAAAGGTCACACTCCCTAATTTATTTTCTTTGAGTAATACGAACTTACTTTTGTCACCTGTCATATGACTGGAGCATCCATTGTCAATATACTAGGTGTCTTTTTGTCTTTGAGCTAACAACACTAATCCACACTTGTTATCTTCATTCTTCTTCCAAACCTTGATGTTTTCATATTTGTGATTTGAATTTGGCTTATAGTTTTTTAAGCGACAATCTGCATCTTTATGTCCATAATTATGGCAGATGTAACATTTTGGTTCATTGAATAAAGGATCATAACGATTTTTATGTGTAATTTGCATCCTTTTCCCAACCATCACATGATTTGCAGTCTGTGGTTGTTTGTTACTTGGTTGTCTCATTCTTTGTTGTGGAAGATATTTATTCCTTGGTTGTCTTGATTGCTCATGTCTAAATCTTAAAGAACAATTTACAGCTTTGTGTCCAAAGTTAGAGCAGTAAAAACAATATCCATAGAAAAAATCTTTGTACCTGGAAAATGGTTGTCTTCCTTGAGTAGGTCGATTTATTCCATGCTGATGATTTCCTTGAGCAGAGGGTGTATTATTTATTTGTTATACATATTCATTTCTAGTAGATTTTCCTTCACTCCTCCTTGGCAGTTATTTCTCTTCTTTTATTTCTGCAGGTTTGTTGTTGTCAAGGGTTGTAGATTTGACAAACTTGATGGATTCTTTATTTCTTGGCTGACCACTACTTGATCCCTCTTCATAACCCAAACCAATTTTCAACTTTGAATTTATTTGTTGATTTAGAATGGAGGATAATCCTTCTGAGGCTTTAATACTTGTAAGATTTTGATGATATAAGGCCTAAAATTTCTCTAGATCTTTTCTGACAGTCACTACTCCAGCTTCCAATTTTTCACCTTTTGTTTCAACTTCCTTTAATTGTTGTTTGAGGACGTCTTCAATATTCTTAGATTCTTCTAAATTAACCTTTAACAAATCAATTTCTTCAGATGGTTCATTGCATGTTTTCTCACACCTGAGCAGTACCTGTTTTTGTTTTCTTTTATTTTCTTTGAGTCTATCAATCTCTTCCATGTCACTGACGAGTTCTCCTTCAAGATCTACTAATACTTCACGATCAACGAACTCACTTCCTGTATATTCAGTGTTTAAATATTCTAAATATATTAGCATGATATCATTTATTTTATCTTCAATAGAAGAGTCACTTCTTTCATCATCTGAGGGATCATCATCATTGTTTACACAAAGGCTTTTCTTCTTAAAATTATTCTCTTTATAGATCTTCTTGTGTTTGTGCTTCTCTTCATCATCATATGTCTGATCCTTCCTTTTGTGAGGACACTTAGATGCAAAATGACCTATCTTACCATAGTTGAAACATTTAAAGGGAAGTTTACCTTTGTATTTGCCTGATCCTTTCATCAGTCTTCTCACAAAATTTGCTTCAATCTCATCTATATCAGAGTCTGTGTTTTTATCTACTTTAAAATATGCCTCTCTTGTAGTGGATTTGCCTTTGGTGATTCTCATTTTATAAGCATTTAGGTTTCCAAGAGGTTGATCTAGTGTCAACATTTTGAGATCAACTATTTCCTCTATAGCAGATACCTTCGAGTTAAATCTATCAAGAAGAGATCTTAATATTTTCTGGACTAGAAAATATTTGTCTATTGTTTCACCTAGGCCTTTCAAAGTGTTGACGAGTTCTTCTATACGTAAGAAGTACTTACTGATATTTTCATCTTCATCCATTTTTAACTACTCAAATTTCAATTTGTGAGTTTGAAGTTTTGCCTCTTTCACTGTGATTCAACAAACGTTCCCACATAACGTTTGCTGAATCATGGTGCATGACTTTGACAAACTCAGCTTCAGAAAGTCCACTGAGAATGGAATTCATTGCTTTTGAATTAAATCTAAAATCCATCTTATCATCTTTTGAGGCCAATACTACATGCTTCACATATCTCATTTCAACGACATCCCAAACATCATCACCCAAATACATTAAATATGTTCTTGTTCTTATTTTCCAGAAGGCAAAGTTTG
>SNQJ01S0021104.1:48171-68789 GCA_010110895.2 Picea sitchensis | reverse complement strand
ACAACAATGTCACAACAAATCCTTTATCATAACATCACTGTAACAATCCAAGCGAATCATTCGATCATGAACTCTCTGATATAAGACGAAAACATAGATGGAAAAAGGGAAACTGTTTGTCATAAACCAAGAAATCTCAAACATAGAGGCACCACCCAGAGAACTAGAATGGTTGCTGAAACTTTACAGTCGGGAGCTGAGCTCTACCATCGATCGATACAAAAATGGAGAAAACGCCTTCATATACTCAGAACTACAACAACAGCGAAATCAAGACACTGCATTGAAGGCTTTGCATCTGCATGGCTCTCTGACAGTCAACCTCTGAAAGGTCGTGCATCTTATGCCAGACGCAATCTGTCTCTTTGACAGTTCCAACGGTGAATCGACGTGCCTTTAATTCATGGCCGTGCTTTCCCATTATGGCGAAGGCGATGTCTAACCACCACCAACCATTTTAATAACTGCTTCATCGGGATTGGGGATGGCCCGGCCAACGCGGCACCTTCAGGACATGGAGGGCCTCCCACGCTGCCACCTGGAATAACTGACTGGCTCAAAGAATATGCGTGGAGGCCAGTGTGGAAGGTGGGGGGCACAGGAACGGAGTGATGGCGTCGAAACTGTGAGGACGCGAAAGAAGTGGCGAGGTGTGAAAAGGGCGTCAGAGGAGGGCACATGGTGGAAGACAACAGGAAGAAAGGGGGAAGAGGACAGACAATGGGCTTGCTCTTTGTTGATAGGCTGGCGTGGAAAGGAGCGGGACACATGGAAAGTGACGAGTGGATGATGAAAAGGAGGGATGACCACGCGGACCACAGAGGGGAGGTGGATGGATGACACACGGCGGCAGGAGAAAGGTGGCTCTGGAAGGTGACATGAGGGGAGAAGGGCCCACGCAAGCTAAACACAGAGCGACTAAGAATGATGGGAGCGCGCGAGCACCGTTGATCCGGGCAATAAGATCTCAACCGTCGAAAAGTTGCGCACCCGATTCTGGACCCCCCCCCTCCGCTTAAAGGTAGAAAGGTGGGGGGGTCCGGAATTTCCTTCATCGCTGTTGATCCGGGCGCGCTGATCTGGATTGTTGAAGAGATGCGCCCCCGATTCCGGACCCCCCCCTCTGCTTAAAGGTAGAAAGGCAGGGGGGTCCGGAATTCCATGTGCGCCATTGATCTGGGTGTGCGAATCGCTGCCACTCGAACTTGTTCGTAACTTACCACGGGCGCAGTATCACCCAAAACTTAGGACAAGTGGGTTTTAACCCATTCTTTTGCAGGCTAACCCCCCTTACAAGAAATATCATTAACAATGTCTTAGCCAATAACGATATGTGGTCACCCGATAGTCGTCTCGTCACACTCCAATATCGAGAATGATTCAGTTAATGAGAAAGGACTAGTAGTTGAAACCTCAGCTCATCCCATAAATATAAATTTTGGAATTTATGGCCAAGGAGGAAGAACTGACAGTTTGAGGTACCATGATGGCCAGTTTCTTCTCATAGACCCATACTGATCCGAGCTTGCGTCTGACATGAGGAAACATGCACATTCTGACAGAAGGTTGCACAGACGTAAAGATTTGAATGGGATGGCCAGATCACACTCCTGGCAGTTGGGAATTGATCTGATTATAAATAGATCAATTCAAGATTTTTTTATGGTCGTCAACTGGTTGAGCAGATCTCCTTATTTTGTAATATTTTGATAACAAAGTTGTTCTCTATTTTTGTATGAGACATGATACTTTCGCATTAATAGAAGTCAACTTCCTTCAACATCTTGTTTAATATGTATTGAAACACTCATGCATGGAGGATCTAGACGAGGGTTGTAGTAGTATTGTAATGTAGGTTTGATTATAATATTCTTGTGACCAGTTTTAGTATTTTCTTTGTTACCTTGTTTCTTCTTATGTTGAAATTCTCATGCATGGAGGATTGAGATGAGTTGCTATAGTCAAATAGTAATGGAGGTTTGATTATTATGTATCTGTGATATAGTTCAGTGTATAAAACTTAAGTTCAAGAGTGCTCTTGTGCCTAATTTTTTCTTCACCAAGCCGCTTGAAGGCCGAATTCCCATGGAAAACTTGTCCACCTTTCTCACTAAGTCTTCCTTTTGCTCACCTTTAACCTTAAAATACTGATTGAAGTTAATTAGGACCTCACTTCCCTATGCATTTCTTGTCGATTTTTTGTGTTAAAACATTCTCGTACTAAGCTTTGTCCACTTGACCTCCATTCATAAACCTACCTCCACAATTTTTTTTATGGGTATTGGGTTTATCCTCTTGAAATCTGAGGGTGACTCTCAGTGCTAAAATTATTGGCGTCATTGTAGGGGAACAAATTGAATGCATTTCCCTAGGATTGAACGACAAAGAAATTTTGATTCTGAAGGTGCATTAGAAATCAGTACCTTGAAGATTGCACCTTGCACCTGGCGACTCCACTGTTTCAGTTGTGGATCCCAAAGGTATACACACAAGGTCTACTCAATAGATGCCTCTGGAAACACCTGAAGTTGACCCAGAAAATATTATCAATAAAGGAAAGACCTCTCAAGAAGGACTTTTAGCTGTTGTACTAGGTGGTTCTGGTAATTTACATGATTATTCTTTTAAAAATCTAGTAATTGTATCTAATTCTCCTTTTATACCATCTGCTAGTGTTTCTAGAAGTTTAGATTTTGAAATTTTTCCTTTTGGACTCCCCCCTTCTAGTCTACATTTGGAAGGAGAAAGTTCTGAAACTCTTGTTTCCCCTACTATTGTAAAATGGTTTAGACCCAGGAGCTTAGAAGATTTTCCCACTTTTGGTTTTCCCACTCCTCCTGTAAAAGTTACTGTATCTAAAGAGGGGGGGAATTATTTTCCCTTGAAACCCATATAATTCTCCTCAAATACTCAGTTGTCTCCCCTTTCCCCTAGAAATATATCTCCATTCCTACTGGTCCAAACTCCATCTCCCCCTGGTTCTCCTACAGTTCACATCCCAATGGCAGGTGCTAATCTTCCTAGAAATAGGATGGATGCCATAGTAGCTACTAGATATGCCCCTCTTGTTTTACCTCATCCTATGAATGCTCTCTTAGTTGGAGACTACATTAAGTACATTCCCAAGTTCACAGGGGAGGAAGACATAACTGTAGAAGAACACCTTTAAGATTTTTATAGTTATGCAAATAATCTTAACATTGAAAATGAAGATGTGTGGATACATGTTTTTGTACAGAAAATGGTTTAGGGGTTTGAATCCTAGATCTATTGATGGGATTGAAGCTCTGGATGATTCATTCTTGAGACATTGGGGGGATAAAAAATATTTTCTTTATTATATTACATAATTTGGGTCACTTAAGAGGAAAGAGGGGGAATCTGTTTTAGACTTCTCAAAAAGATTTAATAAAATGTACAATAAGATTCCCACTGAAATAAAGCCTACAGAAACCTCTGCCAAGATTACATATTCCAATTATTTTGACCTAAATTTTTTCCTCCTATTGAGAGAAATAATAGCTACCTCTTTATCTCATATGCAAGATGTATCCCTTGAAGTAGAGTCTGATATATTGGTAGCTGACAAACTTAGGAGTAAGCTGATAGAGACAGAAGAAAAGGTATGAAGATTCAACCTCTGCTTCCTTTGCTTCCCACCCTCAAGTGGATGCGTTGAAAAAAATGGTAAAATCACTGTCTGCAGAAATGGAGAAATTGAAATTTGAAGGAAAGAAGAGCTATAGGAACACCCAGAATGTTGATAATAGGGGAAATTTTAGAAGACCCAATAATGCCCCTCAGATCATCCAAAGAGATCAAAGAAATAGGGATAGGGATGATAAAAAAATCCAAGACCCTCTCCAAAATAACCTTGTTGCTGAGGAAAAAGGAGAGGAGGAAGGATATGATCCTGAAATCCATTGTCTTGGTGACACCTCATCATATCTTCATTTAACCCAATTTGCATATGAAGAGTCTCTCATGGATAACCAACTAAATGAGCTGAGCAAAGGGGAAAGTACCAGTGACAATCCAAATAGATACAACCTAAGGTCCAAGAACTAAGAGGGAAATCCTGACATTCCTGGTCAGCCTACTAGAATAAAGAATCCTACTAAGGATGTGGAAACTAGTAGGAAATAAAAAGAGGCACAAAAACCCCAGGAAGTGGTTAAGATACCTACCCCAAAAGTTAAGGAGATTCTGAAGCCTCTCTCCTCTTTTATATTTGAGAATGAGATTCAAAAGATTAAAATCCATGTACCTTTCTTGGAGCTAGTTAAGAGTGAGGATTTCAAAAGGTACCTTTCCAAAATCCTATAGTTTGAACCTTCATCTCATCCCACTGATTCAGTAAACCTTCAATATGAAAACTAGATGTCATACTAGTGCCTTTGGTAGAGGATAGGGATGACTCCTCCCCTCCCTTCTATACCTCATTGAACATTCATGATAAAGTGTTGCACAACTTTTTGATGGATTCGGGGGAATCTCACAACCTCATGCCTAAGACTATTATGGATGAGCTTGGGTTGGAAGTTAAAAAAACCTACCATGACCTGGACTCATTTGATTCCAAGAAGGTGAAGTGTCTTGGGGTTATCAAGGAGCTGGTTGTTTCCCTATTCCAATTGCCAATGAGAAATGCGGTGATGGATATTGTAGTGGATGATGTCCCTCCTAAGTTCAGAATTGTTTTTGTCTAGATCTTGGATCCAAAGACTAGGGGGGAAATTTGCAGATGGATATTTCATATGCCACCATTCCTGTTTTTGGGGGAGAACATAGAAGGATTTATAGGGAAGCACAAGTTGCTTACATTATCACTGATGAAGAAAATCCTACCAACCACCCCATTTTTGCAGTTGATACTAATTTAGGAACCAGTATTTTACAACTCACTGATGCTCCTCAAACACCTATTGAAATAAAAAAGAATCCTATCACCTCTTGTGAATATCCTCTTACCAATACCTTTGTTTGGAAGATATTATTTGATGGAGCCTCTTCTAAGGAGAATGTTGGTGTAGTCTTCATTTCTCCTGCCCAAGAGACCATATCCCTATCTTACAAACTTGAATTTGAAACAAAAAACAATGTGGTAGAATACAAGGCTATTGTTTTGGGTTTGAGGGTTGCTAAAGGCATGAAGATTGAAGAGCTAGCAGTGTTTGGAGATGCTGAGTTGATTATTCATCAAGTTAGAAATTGGTATTAGGCTAAGCACCCCAGGTTAAGGGCCTACAGAAATGAAGTCTGGGATATGGTTGATGGTTTCTTCTTGGCTTTCATATCTCATTTGTTCCAAGAGAGGAGAACACTATGGTAGATTCATTGGATGTTTCACCAAGTAAGTTTAAGGTTCCTTTGCCCACCAAACTCAAGTATGATGTGGAAGTAAAGTATAGACCCTCTATACCTGAAAATGTCAAACATTGGAAGGTTTTTGAGGATGATATTGAGATAAAAAGATTGCTTGAGATTGTGGATGAATTTTCTGCTTCACATATTGATCAAGATCAGGATACTGAAGAAAACCCTCATGCTGATATTTTTTCTGAATAAAATTGTTGACTATCATATTGTTCAGTTACCCAGTAACCATATTTGAAAGGGACTTGTCCCCTTGGGGAGATTGTTTGACAGAAATGATGTTGCTATGAAGGTTAAAGGTTCAACTGAAGATGTTGATGTGACTGGATGCAATTTAGGAAAAAAGGATGATCCAAAATATGTCAAATTGTCTAGCAGCTTGTCGAAGGAACAAAGGGCTGAGTATGTCAATCTTTTAAAAAAAATTGCAGATGTGTTTGCATGGAAATATGAAGATATAAGGACATATGAGACAAACATTATTGAGCATAATATCCCTCTGAAAGAAGAGACCAATCCATTTAGGAAGAAACTTAGACAAATAAATCCCATGTTGTTTCCTATTATGGAAAAATAAGTGAAAATGTTGTTGGATGCCCAGATCATCATTCCTTTGAGATATTCAGAATGGGTGGCTAACTTGGTGCCCGTGAGCAAGAAAAATGGGGAAATCAGGTTATGTGTTGATTTTAGGAATTTGAACAGGAGCTCCAAAAAATATAACTACCCCTTGCCAAAGATGGAGTAGATTTTGCAGAGAGTGATTGGTTCATCTAGGATGTCTATGATTGATGGATTATCTGGCTACAATTAGATCTTTGTCCTGCCTGGAGATAGAGAGAATAAAACCTTCACTACTCCTTGGGGCACATTTATGTATGATAAAATTCCCTTTGTATTGATGAATGGAGGAGCAACATTCCAGTGAGCCATGGATATTGCCTTTATTGGGGAGAAAGATAAATTTGTAGTCATATATTTGGATGACATTACAGTGTTCTCAAAGTCTGACAAAGAGCATTGTCATCATTTGAAGAAGTTCTTCCTGAAATGCAGAAGGTTTGGTCTCTCCCTCAATCCTAAGAAATATATGTTTTCTATGAAGGAGGGAAAATTATTGGGGCATATTGTGTCAGTAGGAGGGGTAAGAATTGATCCAAGAAGAGTGGAGGCCATCCAATCCTTATCTTTTCCTAGATCCAAGAAAGAGGTTTGGTATTTCTTGGGTAAAATCAATTTTCTAAGAAGGTTCATCTCTAATTTTGTTGAGTTGGTTAAGCACATTACAACCATGCTTAGAAAGGGAAGCGAGGTGAAATGGACTGTTGAGTCCATAAATTATTTTGGAAAAATCAAAAGGGCTTTGACTGAAGCACCTGTGCTCATAAACCATGACTATTCTAAGGAATTTATGATATTTTCTTTTGCCTCATCTGATACATTGGTTGTTGTTTTTCTACAGAAAAATACAGAGGGGTTAGAGCAGCCTATTTCCTTTTTCAGAAAAGCATTGAGGGATGAAAAAATGAGATATGATATCATGGAGAAACAAGCATATGATTTGGTCAAAGCCCTCAAGGCTTTCAAAATATATGTTTTGCATTCAAATACTATTGCATATGTTCCCTCAGCCTCAGTAAAATAGATATTGACCGAACTTGACATAGATGGGAAGAGAAGCAAATGGATTGCTAAAATTATGGAATTTGACCTTGAAATGAAGCCCACTAAATTGGTAAAAGGAAAAGGTTTAGCTGGGCTGCTGGATTAATCAAAATGAAAGGCTTTAGGGGGTTAATTTTATGAACATAAACTCAGAAAATCAGAAAGTTGAGATTTTTTATAAAGACTCTCATGTCAAACTCAATTTGGTAGAATGCACCTAGTACAAGGACATCATATATTTTCTGTAGATTGATCAAGTTTTGTATTGGAAAGATCCTCTTGGAGTTCTTTTGAGATGTCTAAATCCACAAGAGGCCCAAAGGGCCATAACTGATTTTCATAACAACTTATGTGGGGGACATCATTTCTAGAGGACCATAACTTATAATATCCTCAGATTTGGATATTTCTGTCCCAACATTTCCACTGATGTTTGTGAAAATATTAGAGCTTGTTTCCAATGCCAAAAATTTTCTAGGCAGCAACAACTCAAATCTTTGCCTCTGAAATCTATGGTGGTTTATGGACCTTTTCAACAGTGGGGTCTTGATTTCATTGGAGAAATCCACCCAGCCTCAAGTGGTTATCACAGGTGGATTTTGAGTGCCACTAATTATTTCACCGAGTGGATATAAGGCATTCCTACAAGAATTTCCTCCCACAAGGTAATCATTATCTTTCTTAAGGATATCATTTCCAGATTTGGTTGTCCAAGAAGGATGGTTACTGACAATGTTGCCTCCTTCAAGGTTGAACCATTAATCTAGTTGTGTGAATAATATGGGATTACATTAGTCCCTTATACTCCTTACCACCCCCAAGGAAATGGCTTGGCAGAGTCCTCTAACAAGAGACTCATAAAGATCATCAAGAAATTGTTAGAAGACAACAAGAAAGCATTGGACTCAAAGCTGAAAATTGCATTATGGGCTGACAGAGTCACCACAAAGAGGTCATTGGGTGTTTCCCCTTTTCAACTTGTATATGGGGTTGAGGCTATTTTTCCTACTCATCTTTCCTTTCCTGTGGAAAAATTCCTCCTAGAATACCAAGGAGAACTTGCTGATATGGCCAGGAGGATACAACAATTGGTAGAAGTACAACGGGCTAGGGAGTAGCTACTTGATAAAGCTCAGGATCACCAATAGAAAATAAAACGATCCTTTGACAAGAGAGAAAGAAAGGAATATTTTAAGCTGGGGGATCGGGTGCTCAAGTGGGATGCCCCCAAGCAAGACAAAAGAAAACATGGTAAATTTGAAGCCTTATGGATTGGTCCTTTTAAGATTTCTGAAATATTTTCAAATAACACCTATAAGTTGCACAACTTGCAGGATTCCAAAGTTTTTGGTGGCCCTATCAATGGGCACTTTCTGAATAAATATTTTGTTTAAGCCATGATTCAATTTCCACCATTGTAATTACAACTTGTTTTTTGTTTTATGTTTGAATAAGTGACTCCATAACCCAAAATCGAAGGCACTAGAACTGTGCATTCTTGGCAGCTCGCAGGGAACAATGCCATCCCCTATGGATCCAAATGTTATCACATAAAATTTTCCATAGTCACGAGTGACAACCATGAACTCAGGAGAGAAGGCAGGTGTAGTTTTCAACAACGAAGATTCCCCCCCGTGTAGTTCAGTTTGGCACCACCTCTAAATGCGGTTGGAAGTATTCCATAATTGGCAAGCGGATAAAACTTTAGCGAGGGCACTAAAATAGCTGGTGCGCCCATATCTCAGATACCGTTCAGATCAAAAACCTCAAATCATTTAGAGGTCGTAACATTCTCGGGTGTTAAAAGGCCTTGAGTGAGCCAAAATCCTAACCATGGTTTTGCGGGGTGGCTACATGGCGATAAGCGGTGCATTTCGGGCCTAAAAGCAGTGTGGGCCTAAACCGCTTCCCACAGCCCCGAAATCACGTGTGCATATGATGTCTTATCCAACAACGATAGGTGGCCGCCCGATAGTCGTCTCATCGCGATCCAATCCCAAGAAGGATTCAGTTAATGAGAAAGAACTAGTAGTTGTAGCCTCAACTCAACCCATAAATAGAAATCTTAGAAGCTATGGCTGAGGAGGCAGAACCATCAGCCCGAGGTACCAAAATGGACGGTTTCTTCTTGCAGGCCCATATTGATCTGATCTTGCATCTGACATGAGGGAACACACGTAGTCTAACAGAAGGTTGAACAGACGTAAAGCTTTGAATGGGATGGACAGATCACACTCCTGGGAGTTGGGAACTAATATAATTATAAATAGATCAGTTCAAGATTTTGTTATGTTCGTCAACTGGTTGAGAAGAGCTCCCTATTTTGTAATAATTCGGTAATAGAGTTTTTCTCTATTTTTGTATGAGATCTGATACTTTCGCATTAATAGAACTCAGTTTCCTTCATCATCTTGTTTAATCGATATTGAAACACTCGTGCATGGAGGATCCAGACAAGGGTTGTAGTCGTATTGTAATGTAGGTTTGATTATAATATTGTTGTGACTAGTTTTAGTATTTTCTTTGTTACCTTGTTTCTTCTTATGCTGAAGTGCTCGTGCATGGAGGATCCAAATGAGTTGTTGTAGTCGCATAGTAATGGAGGTTTGATTATTATGTTGCTGTGATATATTTATGTGTCTGAAAATTAAGTTCAAGAGTGCTCTTGTGCTTGAGTTTTTCTTCACCAAGCCGCTTCAAGGTCGGATGCCCATGGCAGACTTTTCCACCTTTCTCCCTAAATATTCCTTCTGCTCTCCTTTGACCTTAAAACACTGAATGAAGTTAATGAGGACCTTACTTACCTATGCATTGCTTGTCCATTTTCTATGTTAAAACATTCTCGTACTAACATTTGTCCACTTGAAATCCATTCATAAACCTACCTCCACAAACATTTTGATGGGTACTGGGATTATCCTCTTGCCATCTGAGGGTGACTCTCAGTGCTAACAATTGGCATATAGGAAAAAAAGAGACAAGGAGAAATTTTACAAGAAGAAGAATGAAGCCTCAAAAAATAAAAGGAATACTGAAGCAGACAAAGATAAATCTAAAACTGATATGGCATCCACAACCAAGGAAAAATAAAAGGAAGCTACCCCGAAAGAGGATAAGAAAAAGGAAGCAACAAAAAAATCCACAGCAGAAGCAACAACAATAATAGTAGTAGAAGCAGAAATGACATAGAGGGTATCCAAGGAATCCGTGGAGAAAGAAACAAAAGAAGAACAAAGGAAAAAGGATGAGGAAGCTATAAACAATTAGACATTCCCCATGGACACAGAACTGCCAAATATTTTCACTACATGCACTAATAGTCATCCAAGCTTGTTGGGATAGATCTGGGATTTTGAGCTCCATTCAAAGTAGAAGAAGTCCCCAATATGAAAAAATTCACCTATGACAGGAAAAATTGTGTAAGAATGAGTGAACAAGGTGCTTGTGATAGGAGGCAACACAATCTTGCTTGTTACACACACCTCTGTAACCGAAGAAGTAAAACAATATCCCATGGCCATAGTGTTATAGCCTTAATTTACACCCTATAGGCCATAGAGGAATCCATAAGAGGATATAAGCCATAATACATCATTTGCCTAAGATTTAACCCTATTTTGGAGATCCTCATTAGACATCTAGTAGACAACAAGCGAGGGCCCTCACTGGTCACTAGTGACTCAAAAAGCGAGGCTCTGTAAAGATTCTAGATTCAAAGAGTTATGAGGTGATAGGAGAGGGATGAGCTGTAGCTTCGTGGAAAGGGCCTAGGAAATCACATCATGCGAGTCTCTAGTGATCTCTAGAAGATCTAGAATCTCTCCAAAACCTTCTCCAAAGAGATATATAACAAATCAAGCCTTGGGAAAGGGAGGAAGAATTCAGAGTAATGTTATGTTATCCAATTTCAAAGTTACTTGTTCCATATACCATAGCCAGTAGTCAGTGAAGCCTAGCCTGACCAAGGAGCTAAAGGAGGAGAAAGGAGCAAGCAGGTCAAGGTAGCAAGCATCAACAACCAATGTATGAGTTTGATGTATTGCTCTTACATTTATTAATAGATCATTGGTTTTCATCCAAATTACTTGTGTTTGTTTCATGAGTGGTTTGGATATAATATTATAAGTGATAGATGAAAGTATATCTAGTGAAATTGATTATTCCTAAAACTAGAGAAAGAAAAGGATTGGTAGTGTTTGTTACTTGTGTGGAGAAAGCAGGTGATAGGAGCTAGAGCTAGAGCTGCAGATCTACATCAACCAGGGACATACAAGAACAAACTTCAAACAAATGTTATGTTGGTATACTTTTCTTTAGTATAAAAGGAATTGTTTTCTCTAGATCTAGGAATACCATAGGAGTCTAAAAACCCCTTTTTGTCTAGGATTACTAGCCTAATCCTACAGAGATTTTGTTGTGTATTTAGCAGGATCCCTGTGAGAAATAATCCCATAAAAAAATTGGCGACCATAATGGGGAATAATTCTTCTCTGGTTTGAGTCTCTTAGCCAATCCTTCCCTATGTTTGATTGTGTCTACTTGATATTCTTCCTTTAATTGATCCAGAACATAGATCCAACAGATCTGAGAGATATGATACTTATATGGAATATCTGGAACAAAACCTTTGTTCTAAAAAAAAAAAATTCACAGGTCCTCGCTTGTTGCATCATAGGTGTCCCGCAAGGCTCTATAAAAATTGTATATTTGCAGTATAAAAACAAGAACCTTGAAGGTAGATATCTCCTTTGATCCATAAGGTTCTACTGTGGTCTGGTCTTATATGGTTTGGTATTTGTTTTAATGTTTGATTGTCACATAAGTTTCTTTCAAAGTTTTTTTGAGTGCATTTATGTGGATTGATTTCATTTCTTCTATATATATACTTTTTCTTTCTGAAAACTTCAATGAAGTTGCGCTGAGAACCCAATAGATATGAGAAGATATAGTAGTGTTTGTCATTGATTGTTTTACTTTTCCTTGTATAACCATTGCTCATCACTAGATCTACCCTTCTAGGTGAGTGTTGGGTGAGATCTCGCTAGTGACGATGGAGTGGGATGATCTAGCCTCACTTCCAATTTCCTACAACCCATCTACTTGCAATATCTTGTTGGTTTCCATTTTGTTTGTTTTTTCTTGCATATATTAGGAATTGTTTACATTTCAATTGGAAAAAATCACAAAAAGACAAAAAGTATTTGTTGCATGCTGAATTTTCTTTTGAAGCGCTACTAAAGAAAATGCATTAGGAGCATTGTTTGGTTCTATATATGAAGTGATTTTTGGATGCTTAGTGTGTGTGATGTCAATTTAAAAATTTTCAAATGAAAATGAAGATCTCATCCCCTCCCATAGCTATATTTCATTGAAAAGAAAAATTTGCATTATCATTCTTGCATTGCTTGGTTGGATCATGAGTCCAAACATCACAAATTTTCATCCATTACCATTGGAGTTAAGAAACATCCTTAAAAATAAAATGTGTAATCCAAAATTAATTAGAAACTTTTATTTTATAGTGAACTAAAAGTAGCTAGGCTTAGGGCCTTGGAATAGGATTGGAGAGTAAACTCTCCAAGGGCACAAAACTCAACTTAGGATTCATTAAAGAGCATCAAAATCCATTCTTGCAACCAATGTGTTGGGAGCCTCCTCTAATAGAGGATTTAATCATGAGGTTTCATCGAGGAAAGTAGGGATATCACCCCTCTCTATTTGTTTTGGTGTTTGCGATACTGATTCAATCATTATGTATACATGTGTTATGTTTGTTAACACCTTCGAAGATTCAGGATTAGTTACCCTACCCTTACATGTGGTTTGAATTATGACTATTTTCCCGACCATTGATTGTTAAGTGGTCGCCTTAGTGACCTTTCCTAGGGAGCCACATAGGTGACTGCAGGTGGGACATGCATATAGTACCTGGGGCAGACGTATGTTCACGGTCTCAGTTCCCCTGTAAGGTGCCCACATTAATAAAGGGTACTTGAACTGGTCAGGGTTGTTTCATGTAAATCATCATAACTACTCATCACACCTTCGCTAGCCAATCTTGTGGGGACTTCATCTCCCCTATAGGGTTGGTTTTCGAAAGGCCTGTGAGCCCATTAGTTTGCTTTTTGTTAGCCTAGTTTTTATTAGGGCTCTTCTCTTTGAGTCCGAGTCTAGGTCATCCTTAGGTTGAATAATGTTTCGATTTTAATATAATATATTCATCATGGTTGAACTATCGTGCCAGTCACGTCAGTTACGAGGAAATTATACTATTACAAAGGTGAAAATTCCTCTAAAGAGGTGTGACATAAGTGACAATAAATTTTAAGGATCTTATCTTTGGTTTGACAAGACCGGTTTGGTCGAAGTGGAGGTGGAATATGAACTTCCTCCACCAAATTTTAACCCACCTTTGATTCAGCCAGACGCCCCTATACTTGTCCAAATAAGAGATATTTTTAGTGAGCCCTTTTCTTTGTTTAGTGATACTCCCACCATGTCTTGACTACATGTTTTATCCAGTGTAGCTCATCCTACAAGCCCATCCTCAAGTGGGCCAGGGGGTAATTCCCCAAGGGGAATCCCAGTGATGTCCATATTACCACCCCTTAGCTCGATTAGACCTAAATCGTCCATACCATTTTATGTTGGTCCCTTGATCTAGGGGACACCGATTATGTCATCATTTCCATATGTTAGTATACCTAGCATCCCTACGCCCATCCCTTCTACATCACTACCCACTTCTGGATTGTTTTCCAGTGGGGGGGCAAGATTTGGTTTCGGCATGGGAAGTAGAGATTTTATTTTGAAAATATCAAAGCCACTGGATCGACATCGATACTTTTCAATGACACTTTCACAATATTCCATATCTGCAACTCTGTTCAGTGGACTCACTATTCACACTCACAATTCCTGTCTTATGCATTAAAACAATGATTTACACACTCATTCCATAATATTCCATACACAATTAACACATAAACATACATGATACATAAAATACATGCTACTTCATTATATTCGAGCTTGAATTGCATATGCACAACCTCTTTGGGCCTGGCCTGATTTACATCATGAGTGGTTTCCTCTATTACAAACACTTGAAGGTTGTAATTTATAACCATAATCATAATAGGGACCGAACCACTGCAAGGATCTAATATACACTTAAAAATCCCTCAAAATCCACTTAACTCATTAGTTACATACAAATTCAATCAAATATAGATGAAATATCGTCCTCATGGCCACGCTGACTTCTATAAGATTTGGAAAATTGAATTTGACATGGGGGGGGGTTTGATGTTGCTACATCAAAACATTTGTCACTTCTGCATATACATAATCTGAATCTGTAGAGGAGGAGGAAACATTGGTAGATACGAAAAGAAGAGACAAGGAGAAATTTTAAAAGAAGAAGAATGACGCCTCAAAAAAGAAAAGGAAGACTAAAGCTAACAGAGCTAAAGCTAAAACCGATGTGGCAGCCACAGCCAAGGAAAAAGAAAAGGAAACTACCCAAAAAGAGGCTATGAAAAAGGTAGAATCCGAAAAATCCATAGCAAAAAAAACAACAATAGTAGTAGCACCAACTAAAGTGACATAGAGGGTAGCCAAGGAAGCTGCGGAGAAAGAAACAAAAGAAGAAAAAAAAAAAGGATGAGGAATCTAGAAACAGACAGATAGTCCCCATGAACACAGACCTACGATATATTTTCACTATAGGAACCAATAGTCAATCCGAGCTTGGTGGGATATATCTGGGATTCCAAGATCTATTCAAAGAAACAAATGTCCCCAATCTGGATCAATTCACCCACGACATAAAAAATCGTGCAAGAATGAGTGAAAAAGGTGCTTGTGACAGGAGGAAACCCAATATTTCATGTTACATAGACCTCTGTAACTAAAGACGTCAGAAAATATTTCATGGTCATAGTGTTATAGCCTTAATTTCTACCCTATAGGCCAAAGAGGAATCCATAAGAGGATAGAATCAAGAATACATCATTTGCCTAAGATTTAGCCCATTTTTGGAGATCCTCACTACACACCTAGTAGACATCAAGCGAGGGCCCTCATTGGTCACGCATGACTCAACAAGCAAGGATTCCTAAATCTTCTATATTCAAAGATTATGAGGTGATAGGTGAGGGATGATTTGTATCTTCGTGGAAATGGCCTAGGAACTCACATCATTTGAGTCTCTAGTGGTCTCTAGAAAATCTAGAAGCTCTCCAAAACCTCCTCCAAAGATATATATAACAAAGGCAAGCCTTGGGAAAGGGAGGAACAATTCAAAGTAATGTTATGTTGTCCAATTGCAGAGGTACTTGTTCCATCTACCACAACCAATAGTTAATGAATCCTAACCTGACCAAGGGGCTAAAGGAGGAGCAAGGAGCAAGGAGGTCATGGTAGAAAGCATCAACAACCAAGGTATGAGTTTGATGTATTACTCTTACATTTATTAATAGATAATTGGTTTTCCTCCAGATTACTTGTGTTTGTTTCATGAGTGGTTTGGATATAATATTATAAGTTATATATCAAAGGAGATATAGTGAAATTGATTATTCCTAACACTAGAGAAAGAAAATGATTGGCAGTGTTTGTTACTTGTGTGGAGGAAGTAAGTGATAGGAGATGGAGCTAGAGATGTAGATATACATTAGTAAGGACATATAGGAAAAAACTTTAAACAAATGGTATGTTTATATACTCTTCTTCAGTATAAAAGGAATTGTTTTCTCTAGATCTAGGAAGACTATAGGAGTCTAAAACCCACTTTTTGTCTAGGATTACTAGGCTAATCCTAGGGAGATTTTGTTGTGTATTTAGCAAGATCCACGTGAGAAATAATCCCATAAAAATATTGGCGACCATACTGGGGAAACATCATTCTCTAGTTTGAGTCTCTTTGCCAATCCTTCCCTTTGTTTGATTGTGTCTTCTTAAGATTCTCCCTTTAATTGATCCAGAGCCTAGATCCAACAAATATGAGATATTTGATACAGATATGAAAGATATAGAACAAATCCTTTGCTCTAAAAAAAAACAATTCGTAGGTCCTCACTTGTTGCATCATAGGTGTCCCGCGAGCCCCCTCGTCGGTTGACAGGTCTATGCCCCGTAAGTCTTTATAAAATATGTAGATTTGTAGTATAAAACCCAGAACCTTGAAGGTATATCTATCCTCTGATCCATAAGATTCTACTATGGTCTACTCTTATCTGGTTTGATCTTTGTTTGAATTTTTTATTGTCACATAAGTTTCTTTCAAAGATTGTTTGAGTTCATTTAAGTGGATTGATTTTCATTTCTTCGATAGTTTTTTTTTTCTTTTTGAAAACTTCAATGAAGTTGGGTTGAGAACCCAATGGATCTGAGAAGATATAGTAGTTTTTTTCATTGGTTGTTTTACTTATCCTTGTATAACCATTGTTCATCACTAGATCTGCCCTTATAGGTGAGTTTTGGGTGAGATCTTGCTAGTGACATTAGAATGGGCTAATCCGACCTCAGTTCCAATTTCATTCAGCCCATCTAATTGTAATGTCTTGTTGGTTTCCATTTTCTTTGTCTGTTCTTTCATAGATCATGATTTTTTTACATTTCAATTGGAAAAAATCAAAAAAGACAAAAAATATTTGTTGCATGTTAGATTTATTTTTGAAACACTAGTAAAGAAAATGCATGAGGGGAATTGTTTGGTTTCGGATCTGAAGTGATTGTTCTATGCTTGGTGTGTGAGGTTAATTTGAAAATTCACAAAGGAAAAGGAAAATATCCTCCCCTCCCATAGCTAGATTTCATTGAAAAAAAAATTTGCATTATCATTCTTGCATTGCTTGGTTGGGTAAAGAGTCCAAACATCACAAAGTTTCATCCATTACCATTGGACTTAAGAAACATCCTTAAAAATTAAACATGTAATACAAAATTAAATAGACACCTTTATTTTATAGTGAATCAACAATAGCTAGGCTTAGGGCCTTCTTGAATAGGATTGGAGAGTAAACTCTTCAAGGCCACAAGACTCAACTTAGGATTCATTAAAGAGCATAAAAATCCATTCTTGCAACCAATGTGTCGGGAGAATCCTCAAATACAGAAGTTAATCACGAGGTCACATCGAGGAAAGTAGGGGGATTACCCCTCTATTGTTTTTGGGTTTGTAGTATTGATTCAATTGTTACGTATATGAGGGTTTTATTGGTTAACTCCTTCAGAGATTTGGGCTTAGTTACCCTGCCCTTACATGAGATCTAACTTACTAATGTTCACCCAACCATTGATTTTTAGGTGGTATCCTTAGTGACCTTTCCTAGGGATCCACATAGGTGACTACATGTGGGACTTGCCTATAGTACTCGTGGTAGATGTATGTTCATGGTCTCAATTTCCCTGGAGTGTGTCTAACTTAATAAAGGATACTTTCATCGGTCAGGGTTGTTTCATGTAAATCATCATAACTACTCATCACACCTTCGCTAGCCAATATTATGGGGACTTAACCTCCCCTATAGAGATGGTTTTCGGAGGGCCCCCGAGCCCATTGGTTTTCTTAATGTTATCCTAGTTTTGATTATGGATTTTCTCTTCGAGTCTGAGTCTAGGTCAGCCTTAGGTTGAATAGTGTTTCAATTTTAATATAATATATTCATCGTAGCTGAAATATCACGCCAATCATGTCAGTTACAAGGAATTTATCCTATTACAAAGGTGAAATTGCCTCTAAAGTGGTGTGACATAAGTGACAAGGAATTTGAAGGAACTTATCTTTGGCTCGACAAGAGGTTTGGTTGAAGTGGAGGTGGTAGACGAACATCCTCCACCAAACTTTAACCCACCTTTGACTGAGCTAGACACACATATTGTTACACATCAAAATTGCTCAACTGGATAAGTGTCGCATATTCCTCTCAATTTTCGTAAGTGTCACAACTTCCTTACAACTTTCGCAAGTGTCGCAAGTTGGTCACAAGTGTCGCAAATGTTGTTTAAGCATATTTCCATGAGGACGACACTAAGGAGACACTTAAAACATCTGATGTACTTGGTTTGAGGAAGGAGAACTGGTTCACTGGAGTCAGATAACTCTTAACACATGAAAAGGGCTTTCAATCAAGAGTTTTGAGGGTGAACGCTCCCTTGAAACAGCCTTAGGAGCGCTGGCGCTCCCCTATAAGGCCTCAGGGAGTGTTATAACGCTTCCTCACCCTTCTGAAGGAGTGCTTCCCACTTTTGAAGCACTGGCGCTCTCCTTAAGATTCTCAGGGAGCGTTCTAGCGCTCTGATGCCCCTTTTGAAGGAGTGCTCCCTAATCTAGGCCAGTTGTTAGCCTGGTGAGGAGAATGAGGAAAGGATCTTTCGAAATTAGGAGGCAGT
This sequence comes from Picea sitchensis, assembly GCA_010110895.2. Lineage (NCBI taxonomy): Eukaryota > Viridiplantae > Streptophyta > Pinopsida > Pinales > Pinaceae > Picea > Picea sitchensis. Next base: position 50,351 of record SNQJ01S0021104.1, on the reverse strand, counting down.
TGTACTCAAATTCTTGGTTTCATCAGGAGATCCCTGATCTAAGGAGGAGGTTCCCAACTTGTTCTAAAGATAACTCAAGAGGTTAAGCTCCTCTCAATCTATATAAGCAAGCTCTATGATGGTGGAAAGGGGGAAGAATTGCTAGCATGAAACCTATGATCTCATAGGAAACACACAGTCAGCCAAAGGAGAAGTGATCAGTGAAGCTGCTGTTAACCAGGTTGTGGATCTTTCAAGCAAGGGTTAGACGAAGGGGACTTGACAAAGCTGTCGCATTCACATCTACGATTGTAAGTACTGTTGTCGTTATTCTCATTAATATGACACGCTTGGCCTGTTTCTTTCTAGTTTGTGTCTGATGTTACATAAATTTATCATTAAATAATAGATCTGTTTTCAAGCTAATATCAATAGAGTAGGAAGTAGTTGTATCTTGTTTGTCTGCAGAACTCAGCGAGAAGCAAAGGATTGGAGCGCAACTCGAAGCGTGCAGGGACAAACGTCGATAAAGAGGTACTTCTGTTATCCTTCCTTCTCATGTATTAGTTTAGATAGATTTGAAAGGAATTCAGTGTCCACGTTAATCATTTTTCTATCTAGGGTTAAGGTCAAGCTCTTAGAGGCGATCTACCTGTCCGCAGGGATATTTTCCTACAACAGAAACTGGCGACTCCGCTGGGGAGATAGCCTCAAATCGAAACGTTTTGTTTGGATTTGTCTCCTCGTTGACCTAGTTCTATCCATTGATTGTTTTGGACCTGGTTCACTCCTCTTTTGATTGGTTTCATGAGCTGATTGGCTCCTTACCTCATCATACTCAGCATAATTGTCGAGTTTGAATTTCAATTTTTGAAATTTTTTGACATTTTTTTGGAGTTTTAGACCCTGGCGCCCCTGTCCTAGTGTTATCAGAGTGCCAGCACTCCCCCATACCTCTGCACAAAGTGCCAGCCTCTTTTTGGCCCAAAAACCCCTCAGAACTACCTTTTTCAGGGTTTGCCTCTGTGTCTCTTTTGCTGAGTGACCTAGTGAGTCAATTTTTCTTCCCTTTCAGCCTTGACATCTGTCCTTTTTGAAGAATAAACATCTTGTTAGTTGGATTTTGTAGCCTTCTTCACTATTTTTATTGAGTTTTTTCTGTTGAGTGAAGTTTGAAACCCATGCATTGTTTTTCTCTCCTCATCAGCTGAGAAAAAACCCTGGTGAAGGTCATCAAAGGCCTACAGACCTCTTCATCTCGATTTCAGTCAAGATCATTGTTCTTCAACTTTTGCTTTTGGGTGTGAAGTTTGTTTTTCTCTTTGATTGTTTCTTTTCTTTCGCTTTTCGTTTTGATTGCGATGAAGGGTGTATTGTTTGTGTGACTTTTGCTTGTGCTAGTTTGGTTTTCATTCATACAAGAAAGATAATTAGCAAGACAAGCATTGTGTTGTATCGATCATCATTCATACGCAAACAATAAAATACATATTTGTGATTGACTGTGCATATTAGAAGGCATTTAAAAGTTTTTGCATTACATCAGGATTTGATTGAGAAAAGAATCGTTTGAAGGCATTCCTTATTCGTGCTTGATTAGTGAAAAGAAATTTCTCTCTCCCTTAGATAGATATTCATCGAAAGGAAATGACTGCTTATCATATTTGATGCATTCTTTGGGTCTGAGTCATAATTACATTTGTTTCAATTCCATGCACCTCTTTTGCGTAAAGAACAACCATAAAAATCAACGCTAATTAAAAGTTATCTAGAACTTTTTCTTTTCTAGGATCCTCCACCAAAAGTAGACTAGGCTTAGTACTTTGGATTAGGGTTGTGAGCATAACTCTCCAAAGTTTCCAAAATAAACAATAGCATCCTGAGTTAGGGAGAGTAAATCCAGTTATCGTATAAGTCTGCCTGGGATCCCCCTCTCACACAGGGGTTACACACGAGGTCGCATTCGGGTAAGCTATGGGGATTAACCCTCTGTGGTTTAACTCATTGTGGTGGTCAGATCATATTATGGGGATCACTTTGAGGTAAATCCACAATTACTGTGTGGAATCCTTTTAGTTGATTTCGGGCTTGATACCCTGCCCGTACGTTCTGGTCGGACTGTCGACTGTTCCCGCCCAGGGGCTGACTGAGGATTGGTAACCTTAGTGGCCATAATCTTTAGGTTCTTACACAAGGTGACG
>SNQJ01S0021104.1:21950-39610 GCA_010110895.2 Picea sitchensis | reverse complement strand
AGACACTTAAAACATCTGATGTACTTGGTTTGAAGAAGGAGAACTGGTTCACTGGAGTCAGATAACTCTTAACACTTGAAAAGGGCTTTCAATCAAGAGTTTTGAGGGTGAACGCTCCCCTGAAACAACCTTAGGAGCGCTGGCGCTCCCCTATAAGGCCTCAGGGAGCGTTATAACACTTCCTCACCCTTCTGAAGGAGCACTTCCCACTTTTGAAGTGTTGACGCTCCCCTTAAGCTTCTCAGGGAGCGTTCTAGCGCTCTGATGCCCATTTTGAAGGAGCGCTCCCTAATCTGGGCCAGTTGTTAGCCCGGTGAGGAGAATGAGGAAAGGATATTTCGAAATTAGGAGGCAGTTGTACTCGAATTTTTGGTTTCATCAGGAGATCCCTGATCTAAGGAGGAGGTTCCCAACTTGTTCTAAAGATAACTCAAGAGGTTAAGATCCTCTCAACCTATATAAGCAAGCTCTATGATGGTGGAAAGGGGGAAGAATTGCTAGCATGAAACCTATGATCTCATAGGAAACACATAGTCAGCCAAAGGAGAAGTGATCAGTGAAGCTGCTGTCAACCAGGTTGCGGATATTTCGAGCAAGGGTTAGAAGAAGGGGACTTGACGAAGCTGTTGCATTCGCATCTACGATTGTAAGTACTGCTATCGTTATTCTCATTAATATGACACGCTTGGCCTATTTATTTCTATTTTGTGTCTGATGTTACATAAACTTATCATTAACTGATAGATCTATTTTCAAGCTAATATCAATAGAGTAGGAAGTAGTCGTATCTTGTTTGTCTGCAGAAATCAGCGAGGAGCAAAGGATTGGAGCGCAAATCGAAGCGTGGAGGGAGAAACGTCGATAAATAGGTACTTCTGTTATCCTTCCTTCTCATGTATTAGTTTAGATAGATTTGAAAGGAAGTCAGTGTCCACGTTAATCATTTTTCTGTCTAGGGTTAAGGTCAAGCTCTTAGAGGCGATCTACCTGTCCGCAGGGAGATTTTCCTACAACACATATACTTTTCCAAATAAGAGATATGTTTAGTGAGCCCTTTTCTTTGTTTAGTGATCCTCCCACCATGTTTGGACCAATTATTTCATCTAATGTGGCTCAGCCTAAGATCCCATCCTTAAGTGGGACTGGGGGTAATTCCCCCAAGGGAATTCTGATGATGTCTATATTACCACCCCTTATCGCCATTGGACCTACATCATCCAAACCAATTTCTATTGGTCCCTCAATGTGGGGGATGTCTACTATGTCATCCTTTCCATATGTCAGTATACCTAGAAGCCCTATTCCCAACCCTTCTACACCACGTCCCACTTTTGTATTTGTTTCCAGTGGGGGGGCAAGCTTTTGATTCATCATGGGAGGAAGAGCTCCTTCCACCTCCGCCAATCCTATTGGCATCCTGGAATCATCAGGTGTGGGTGTACCTTTTAGATGAAGTATGTCTAGTGTTTTTGGGGTTTTCCCTAGTCACGTTGGGGGAAGTAGTACTTCCATAGGTTTTAAGTTTCCATAGGGTAGAACACCCTTCCCTGAGGACAACTGTAATTTTCCTTTTGTTTCCATATCTAGTCCTAAGGGTTCCTTCCGTGGGACTAGATTTGCAAATATTTTTCCTGGAGGGTCCACATTTCCTCCTAGGGAAAACCCCTTTGGGGGAATTTTTGGTTCTGGGATTAGTCATGCTCTTGGGAGTGACACCATCCCTGGGGGAATTCACTGTCCAATGACCCCTAAAATTTCCAGAAGTACAAATATAGGGGGACCACAAGGTCCATCTGGGAAAGAAGAGACTTCAAATCCATTTAGGTCTTCACTTTAATTGTTTCCTCTCCTCGCAACTCTACATTTACCATCTCTTTCACAATTAACAAATGCCCTTATTTCCCATGACCCAACATGGCCAGTAATTCCTTCCAATTTTCCATCCTATATCCCAAAATTCGACAGAAATCTAGGAGAGGAACCCTCCACACACATAATGACATACCACTTATGGTGTTCATCCAACTCATTGATGGATGATAGTGTGATCTTTCATCTTTTCCAAAGATCCCTGACCGAAGACGTCACTAAATGGTACATTGAATTAAAAGGTGGTTCCTTTAAAAGATTCAATGACATGGAAATGGTGTTATTAACACATTACCAATTGCCCATACGGTATGATATAGGAATGGATCTCTTGAATTCACTACATCAATATAATGCCACTCAAATTTATGATCATATACATGAGTGGCGACAAAGAAGTAGGGTGATTAATACTCATATTCCAGACAAACTCCTTATGGAGTGGTTCACTAAGTCTCTCCTACCACCCATTGCCAAAAATGTATCTATGGTCGGGAAAGCCACCGAGGAGAAGGCCATTTTGTGTTCCCAATACTTAGACTTGATCTATTCTAAGTCAGACACACTTTATGACATCATCCCTAATTATCCTAAGTCGTAGACTGTTGGTTGTGGAGCCTGATTATGTTCCTAATTTAGAGGTCTTTGTTTTCAGACGTGTTTGTACCTCATGAAAACTTTACACCCCAGAATAATGTACATTCCTCCACATGGGGGAGTGCAGAGGGGGGTTACTCCTTTGCGAGGTCCGACGGGTCCATTCTCCCAGCTGGGGTGTTCTGGGGCAAGCGGTCCCCCGACGGGGGTTCAGGAGAAAAGCCCCTAAAAGAAAAATTCACTTGTAAATGTATATTGTAATTTCATTGTGAATATGGACCGTTCATTATAAGGTCATGGATATGATGGTAGAATTTATGTTAGAATTTTTTTCCCTAGAAGTAAACCCTCTTTTATGAGGGAAATGTATTGCGGCTATGAATCATTGTGAATATTGTATTCTGAGTGAGGAGAATGTGAGAAAAAGAAGAGGAAGTTACAATGGGTATGTTGGCCCTCGACCAATTTTTGAGGAAATCTTGGTCAGGTTTGACCACTTTTTGGACTTCGACGTAGTGATCGAGGAAGGAGAGCCCAGGTGGAACTGATATCACAGATCTCACTTGATTTTTGCGCTTTGTGACCAAGCAAGGGGTTCTTAGGGTTTTTTTAATGGGTTATGGGATGTCGGCCCATGGGTTCACCCATGTTTAGGCCTTATTGTAAAAGTATAAATAAGTAGGAATGTATGATATGAAGAAGAGCCTAGTGAAGCGATGTAAGAAACTAAGTAGTGAGTGCAAGTAGTTCTAAGTGATTTGTGCAATAGATGTGTATGTAAGGCTTTGTGATTGATAGAGGAGTTGGCTTTGTGCCTTGACCTAATTTTGGGAAGGAGGATATGGTGCTCAATGTGCAAATCTCTTGTCCTCTACGAATCTTGGATCTGCGGCTTAGTGCATAGGAGTAGATGAATGTACGATATTGAAGAATAATAAATAAGATGAAGTAGTTGGTGGATGTAGCCCCACACTGGGGTGAACCACGTATATCTTGTGTCTTTTGGTTTCTTAGTGCAGTGTTGTTTATATTATGAATTTGCTTTTCTTATTATGTATGTTAGATAGATCTATAGATGCTTAGTGCTTCACATGTGTTAAGGATGGATGAATGATCTAACTCTGTGTTGTGTGCTAAGTAGGTGAAGTGCTTAATCTTTACTGTTACTTTGCCAAACTATCTTAGGTTTGTTTTGCGGTGTTAATAAATCTAATGAACTAATGCATATCATCTTCTAAGTGGTATTAAGGTACTTGCGAAGTGTTTTAATCACATATCTATGTCCCAGCATGATTACAAACACCTGAGTCCTATAACCCCCCTGCCTCTACCTTAGGTGAGACTTCACCTGCTTCAGAGGTGTTTCCAAAAGGGTCGGTAGTTAGGGTTTTGTTGGTGCACTATTATATTTGAACCCTGCATCTGCCCATGTGCCAACAAATGGTTCTGTTTCCAAGACCTGAAACTATGATTATTGGGAACTGAATTAAAGAAAATAGAATCTCTGTGCGTAGATCTATTGTTGTAGTGTATAGTACTCTACTTGACTTGCGAAACTCTATGCTAAGAAAGAAACCTGATCTAAAGAAAATAGATAAGACCTTGAAAGAGGTAAATATTTGTTCTTTGATAAGAGTAAGATAAGCGAAAGTTTTTGTTTTGAAAGAATGAATTTAGGTATGTTTAATAGATTATGTCCTAGTCTAAAAGATAGGGCATAGCTGGAAGAAAGAGTTGATTTGAATAAATTTGATAGAAATAAAGAAAGATGTGTTATTCCTATGCATAGAAATAATTTTTGGACTAATAAATGGATGCAGGAACCTAGAAAGAACTTTTGCAGATTGCAGGTCCAACACTGTGATCTTAGTGCATAGTACAGGAGAAGTTGGGGAACTTACAAGAGAAATAGAGGATTGACACTATGTTATAATTGCAGAAGACCGGGACATCTTGCTAAGGAATGCCCTGGTACAGGTCCTATTTGTCTTTGTTGTAAAATTGTTGGTCATAAAGTTGAAGATTGTCCAAAAATGATTGCTAAAGTTGAACGAATGAACATGAGACAAGAAAACTACAAAGGAATTCAAGAGAATAAGAATATGTCATAGAATCATCAAGATAATGAGTCAAATAAATCTCAAACTATGTTATCACAGTTGAAAGAAATGATGGATGATCACAAAGATGCCAACTTACGAGAGATCCTGAAAGTAAAATAGTGCATAAATGAAAGAATAGGAGACTTCGACATAGTCTATGTATTAGATGAGGAAATACAAGTGAATATTATGACAGAAGACACTTGGGAAATTTTGGGAAAGCCTACTGTGATACCTTCATTGGGAAGGATAGGCTTGTTCATGGGAAAGATGATAACCCTATGTGGAAGAGTTACTAATGTACCTGTTATTATCCATGGAATGTCAACTGAAGAGGAATTTGAAGTGATTAAGTTTGTTTATAACAATGCCCTGTTCCCACTTTTGTTAGGAAAGACTTTGATTGGGAAGGATCAGATCAGAAGGAAAGCAGAGGAAGAAACCAAAGAAAAGAAAAAGAAAGAACTAAGGGATTTCATAGCTAGAAAAATAGACCAACTAATAGAAGAACGAGAAGATAAGTCAAAGAAATAGAGGTCAAGAGAATTAGATGTCGAAGTTGAAAGAATTCAAGAAGGTTTGAAGGACCTATCCATACAAGAAAGAAGGATACCTGCCCTAGAATTAATAAGAGAAGAGATATTAACTTCGAACCCTTTGATAGCACATCAACAATGCGAAGTCACTACACTAGGAGAAGATAAGAATAAGAATGTAAAGAGAAATCCATAAATAGTTAGAGAGACTTAGATCATAGGAAAGAAGAAAAGGAAGCTCAGTAAGAAGAAAGCCAAGTTGGAAAAGCTATAGGAAGTTACATGGAAGACTTCGTAGGAGGCAGGTTTGCAGGATTTGAACCTTGTCGAAACAGCAGAACCGCGCAGAATGAGACGTCGCCCCAATGAAGCTATATGACCATTGGAGGTGCCCTGACCATTAGAATGATGCTCTAGAATGGCTAGGAAATGAATTTATGGGTGGATGGACTACATTTGGGACATTGAGACCGTGCCATAATGGACAAATTCACATTAATGGAAGCCTTCCTGCCTGTTAGAAGAATATGTTATGATGCTCGCTTATTTAACCCGTCGAACGCTGTGTCGGGACCAATTTTTTCCACCCGTAATTATCTGAGACAAGAAGAGAAATGATTGTGTGTCGAGTTGTGCTATCAAACCTCTTCATCTATTGTTTACTCCACCTATTCATTCTACTACCCCGACCTGCCTGTTTAAAATTGAGAATGTCGGGCAAACACACTAAGTTAGAGAAGTTTGTCGAGGAGGTTCTTAAGAAGTTTATGGCTGATAAATACATGTCTAAAGGAGTACAGGAATCTTCGACTAGGGGACTCACAGCTTCCTCTTCGACTAGACGTCGTTCCAACTGTGTTAACCCCACGACTGAGCATCGAAGTAAGCATCACGGAGATATGGTGAATGCAAAACAGATCCCACCGATCTTACCAGATTATATACCGCCTTTGGTTGGAATGGTTAAATGCGACAACATCCCATGGGACTTCAAATACACTTTGATCACTGCTTACATCCCGAAGTGAATACATGTGATCAGGAGCCAGTTCAGACAGATCCCATTACTGAAGAACAATGACTTCAATCTTGGAGATAGAAATAACTATGAAATGCTCACACCTCACAGATACTTGACGAATACCATTAGGAAGAATCCTCGCCTGGTCTCCCAACCATGGATTAAGGAGTTGGTGTAGTCCATTATACTCAATGTGATGAATATCCCACATTTTGGCTGACACCAAGAGGTTAACGCTTGTATTAAACTCCTCTTATCATGTTACCATGGTGGATACCTGTGGCTCGAACATGGATCTGACGTTGATCCACCTGATTATAGGATTGAGCATGCAGGGACCTGAACCTCAATAGTTTTTCCCAGGGAAGATCATAGATTTCTCCCTGGCCCAGTGCATCAAGGAAGCATATGACAAATTTGAAAAAGGGAAGCAAGGCTACAAGGTAGCCTCTATCTAGGATGGCACAGTGCACCTTGCTTTCCAACTCATAGATGGCAAGATCGTAAGAAAGAATCACCCCACACATGTCACTGGGTTCATGGTGGACCTTGCAGGAAAGTGCATGGAGGGAATGCAAGTGAATTGGGTGATTTACCTCGTCAATGAGCTCGAGAAAGACTGTCTTGAAGCTTAGGATCAGGGATACAACTTCCACTTTAGCTAGCTACTTGTATTGATTGCATTTGTTGCTTTCCAAATGTCGGAAGGATCCACCTTCCCAGAGATCTAACCATCAGAGTCGTTGGCCGCTTGGTTTTTAACCTTATGGTACACCAACGATATGTCGAAGCAATGACAGTCGAATGTTGTGTTCCATGCCTATTATCAGCAACTGAAAGTTTCCATTGAATCCTTTCCACGCATGACACTGCATACCTTGCACCAGTACCAGCCTTTTGTAAAGTTCCACACAGATCAACATTTTATATATATTGACAGATCAACAAGGAAGAGTTCATCATATTACAAGATAACAGACAACGATATGGAGCAGATCATGAAGGAGTGGCAGGAGGAGTTCCTTGTATCGGTCGATGATGCATAAATCTCTGACCCTAACATCATAGGAAGCCCCTTGGTCACCTGGGTTGAGCATGATGGACAATCCAATGTGAAGAAGAAGAAGAAAAAGGAGGAAGTCTAGAATATAGAGACCGATGAGGAGGACAACGCCTATGAAAAAATTGGATTTGTCTCGCCTGCAGGAGAAGGAGGAGGAGAATACCAAGCAGATGTACAAGGAGGAGGGATGAAGGAGAAAACCAAGGAGAAGGTGAAGCTACACCATCGAAATATCCCCTTACTGAAACACAACAGAAGAGGAAGTTTTCTCCGGAGAAACTTTCAGCAAGAAAGTAGACTTGAACCAGTAATCCCTAGCTAGAGGCCACACTCACAGAAGATGACATCAGTCTAGTCTGTGGAGCCATGGAGGATGCCTCTGAGGATATCTTGTATAGATATGGAGAGAAGTAGGAGCAGTTGTATGGAAGGGTTGAGAAGGAATTCAAGGAAATACAACATGTTATTCGATCTATCTGCGCAGTGCCTACTGTGCCTTCCACATCGAAGGCTATAAAATTGGGGGATGAGTCCACCCAGTTAAGAAGACTTGCATATGTGAAAGAGGCTTGACATCATAGAGTCTAAGAAGAAAATGAGAAGGCCATAGAATCCCTGAAGCAAGAGAAATATGAAGTATTAGAGAAACTACGAGTTGCGCGATACTGCGTAACCACCTATGAAAATGAGAAACATGAGTTTCAGGCGATGCTCGAGGAGGACAAAGAGAAGATACAGAAAGAAAATGACCAACTGCTCGTGGAACATACTACGATCAAAGAAGCAGTGAATAAATCACTTCTCTTTGTGCCCGAATTGGCACAGGAGGAACAATAATCGATTGAGATTCAAGTGGAAAATCTCGTTGAGGCCATCCAACAACTTCAAGCGAGGATAATGGAGTTGGATATTCAAGCAGTACCGAGCACTCCATAAGAGGTGTGCGATCAGAGGGAGGAAGCTGCTAAGAATGTAGTTGGAAGGATTAGAGCCCTTGCCTCAGAATGCAAACAACTGAGTGATAGAAGCGTAGACTTATGAACGCCTCACAGAAGACCCAGAGCTAAGGAAACTGGAAGCGCAATTACAGAAGTCGCAACAACAGGAATTGCCAGTACAAGCATAGATGAAGCTACTCACTGTAGTCGAGAGAATGAAAATATCACAAGAATAGTGCATGGTACAACAACATATTACTACCATATAGGGCAGAGTAATGGAAGTTGCGTAGAAGCTGCAACCTGTGCAGGATGAGGCCTACAAGGTGTTTGAAGAAATTGAAGGACAAGTCTCGCAACTAGACCAAGTGGTTGCGACAGTGGAACATCACATGGAAGGTCCTTTTATAGAGCAGATGATTCAAGAGATCACTAAGGAGGAGGCTCAGGCGAAGCAGCAAGTCGAGGTTTCTCGAGTGAAGCTCGAGGGCTTTGAAGCAGTGTTGCCCAAACCTGAGTGACTCAGGATCAGTCACAGGTGAGTTTTGGGGCCCTGTTGGCCCTCGACCAAGTTTTGAGGAAATCTTGGTCAGGTTTGACCACTTTTTGGACTTTGACACAGTGATCGAGGAAGGAGCGCCTAGGCAGACCTGAGATAGTGGATCTCACTTGTTTTGTGGGATTTGTGGACCCAACAAGGGGTTCTTAGGGTTTTTGTAATGGGTTATGGGATGTCAGCTCATGGGTTCACCCATGTTTAGGCCTTATTGTAAAAGTATAAATAAGTAGGAATGTATGATAGGAATAAGAGCCTAGTGAAGCGATGTAAGAAACTAAGTAGCTAAGTGCTAGTAATTTTGAGTGCTTTGTGCAATAGAATGTGTATGTAAGGCTCTGTGCTTGATAGAGGAGTTGGATTTGTGCCTTGACCTAATTTTGGGAAGGAGGATATGGTTCTTAGTGCGTAGATCTCCTTTCCTCTACGAAGCTTGGATCTATGGCTTAGTTCACAAGAGAAGATGAATGTATGGTACTGAATAATAATAAAGAATACGAAGCAATTGGTGGACATAGCCCCACACTAGGGTGAACCACGTATATCTTGTGTCTTCTGGTTGCTTAGTGCAGTGTTGTTTATATTATGAATCTTCTTTTATTATTATGTATGTTAGATAGATATATATATTCTTAGTGCTTCACATGTGTTAAGTATGGATGAATGAGCTAACTCGGTGTTGTGTGATAAGTAGCTGAAGTGCTTAATCTTTATTGTTACTGCGCCGAACTATCTTAGGGTTTGTTATACGATGTTAATAAAGATAATGAACTAATTCATATCATCTTCTAAGTGGTATTAAGGTACTTGTGAAGTTTTGTAATCACATATCTGTGTCCCATCTTGGTTATAGATACCTGAGTCTTGTAACCCCCTTGCCTCTACCTCGGGTGAGACTTTGCCTGCTTCGCAAGTGTTTCTGAAAGGGTCGGTAGTTAGGGTTTTGTTGGTGTGCTATTAGATTTGAACCCTGGGTCTGCCCCTGTGCCAAGAAGGTATGTTGTAGGTTGTATCCCTTCATTTGCTGGATAATAATAAAGGAAGGACTTGGTAATTTATCTAGTGGATGTAGCCCACACTGGGTGAACCATGTATATTTGTTTCTCTATTTTATTATGTATCTTTTGTGTTTTATTTATAATTTTTATTTTATTTTATTTCTCCACGATCGTGTTTTTATAACAATCGACAAATCCAACGAAGCCAAACCTATGACCTCATCTCGATGGTGTGTTCGGTTCTATTTCAAATGCCTCTATGAACTAGTTAATTCATCAGATGGGTCAAATGTCCATTAATTCACACTTGTCAACTTCTAGTTCTAGTGCTTAAATTGTTTCAGTCCCTACTTAAACCTCAGAGGTCAATTTTGTGTAGTCCATGCAATCGAATAATCCTCGACAACCTGGAGGAAAGAAAAAGAAAAAGAAGAGTCAATTTCCCTACATGATTTGTGGGGAGGAAAATCCTACTCACCAATTCCCTTGGAAGGATAAAGTCCATAAATGTTTTTCACAATAATGGGCCTCCCATCATCTTGTTGTATTAACCCATCCTTTCCCTCCAAAACCAAAAAATATGGTTGCCACAAATCATGCCCCTCTGCAAGGGGGAATGGTAGGCACCCCTCACCATGAGGGGTCTTCCTTGAATTATTTGTCTACATGCGTGACCACATGGTCAACCTGCAAATGTGAGCCAAGAACTATGACATATATGAGCCTATTCCTATTGTGCATGAGCCAACATCATCATCCCATCCCAGTGGCCCTCTCTATATACATAATCCATATTTTGATGCACTGCTTCACCCCCCAAAGGGAATTCTTCTATGTATGAAACACAATACTAACACATGGGTTGACCATAACTATAATATTGTGGATTACTTAGCCCAAGAACCATGTTCCATGTCCGTGCTTGAAGTTATCCAATGTTTACCAACGTAGAGGAAATCCTTTCTATATTCCATAGGTGGGTTTGTTCCCTTGGAGTCGAGCTTGATGACCTTTGATTCATCTCAGGTTATGCATAGGCTCTCCCATCAGGTAGCCTTCCATATTAAAGTGTGAATGATGGGAAAAAAAATCTTCTGAACAATAGTTGATGAAGGTTCCTTGACTTGTATCATGTCTATTTCTTGTTAGAAATCCATTGGCTCCCCTAAGATTGATACATCTACAACACTTTTTAAAGTGTTCGATGGAAACATGTTCTAACCCCATGGAATCATCACCACATTACCCATCGATTTATGTGGAAATAATGTCTTTGTTGTCATAGAGGTCGTCGATGCACCCCTTGAGTACAATTTTATACTCATTCGTACTTGATTCTATGAGATGATTCTCTTTGTCTCATCGGTATTTAGGGTCCTACACTTCCCTCACCAAGGCAAAATCATTACAATCGATCATCTTGTGTTTTTTACCTGAGACCTTAGATCCAATGTGGGGTCCAACATAACCTTTGTCAGTGATACCATACAATATTATATGAACATCGGTGTGGGTATTTTCAAATATCTTTCATTGATGGGAATATTTCCCCTTCCCCCACCATCTCCCATTGCCAAAGTAGCTCCTATCAACATGATTTCGTCATTTACAGTGGATCCCTTGGGTATTTTGACCCTTGGGTGGTACCTCATATTGATGATCTGAAAATATAAGGCTGACTTGTTTTGCTATGCAAGCACCCTCTACTTCATTAAAATAAACTTTACAGGACCTTGCTTTATGTGTATAAATATGCAAGATAAATTATGTGCCAAATTTATGTATCTTCTTGTAAATGTTTATGTGTGAGGAATTGTTCTTTTATATGGTTAAATATGTAATTTAACAAAATAAAAAGTAACATAACTTGCAGCAAATAAACCATCAAACTCAGAACAATCACAACATGATAAAGGAGTTCACCCCTCTCCGGGCTACATCTCCTTGAGCCTCCATCAATGGACTTGGCTCTCTGGGATTAATTATTCAAAATTTCTTTTACAAGATGCTGCTCAAATCCAATGGAAAAACAGACTGTACCATTGGGATCAGAACACATAAAAACCCCAAAAATGACTAATAGAACTCTGAAAATGGATCATGGCTCATCCGAGCATGACCTCTTCTACATGTGGCCATAAGCTTCCCTGAGATTCTCTTTGGAAAAAACACCTATAAAAGTCCTCAAAAGCCTCTGAAACCTATCCCAATGTGTTCATATCATAATAATTATCCAAACATGATTCTTCAATCTCAGAAAACAAGCATAGGCTCACCAAAACATGTCCTCCATCAATGAGGGCTTCAAGCTCCCTGGAGCTTGCTGAAACTTCAATGGCTAAATTCCTGCAAAATAAGTCTTAAAATGGCCTTGATAATAGTGCCAATGGATTCAATACGTCCAAAAACCCCAAGCTGGGCTTTTACGGCACCTCAATCGGCCAAAAGATGAGGAAGATAGGCCTCCTGCCATTTTCCTCCTTCAAGCTTGTTGAAACTGGTTCGCCAAAACGCACCTCTGTGTGCTTGAACCAAGAAAACGCTCCAAATTCGTGTTTAAACCCAGAACACACATGCAACTGCATAAACATACCAAAATGTCGAACAGTTAACGGAACTAAAACCCCAACCGCCAAGCCGTTGGGCACATGGGTCCATGTGACCTCATCCTGTGCATAAAAAGGGCTACCCGTTCCAATGTTAAATCTGGGCTTGAAAAATGGCGGACGCAAATGTTAACTGTTCTAAAATAATCTGCGTGCCATGATGTGGTCACAAGGGCACACATAGAAACCGGGGGCTGGGGCTAACCCCAGCCCGGACCCCCGCCAAACAGACCATAGCATAAAGTTAAATATAATGGAAAAGGTTTAGTGTTAAGAAACACTTGCATGGTGCGCCGGTTAATCGAACTTGCCCAAACTTTGGATGTAGGTGGAGGTCCGGGGTTCGAATCCCACGGACTTCATAAAATTTTAACCAACCAACCTATACCATGGTGCCATGTGGCAGCCCATGACTGGGCCACGTGGCACCAAAACATTTGCCAAAATGATCCCACATGTCACAACACTATTCGTCCAACTGTTAGCCAATCTGAAACTGCCACGTCAACATGTTCCAACTCACCTCTGCCACGTCACCTCTGCCACATCAGCATATGGACATGCCACGTCAGCATTCGTACGTACTGTACGGACTGCACAGTCAGCGTCCCTTTTTTTACCTGTTTGACGATTCAGACAGATCGCGATATCTCTCGCTCCCGACATCCGTTTGAGACGAAATGAATTGCGTTGGGTTTGTGAAGATGAGGACTACACTCTCATTCGTTTTGAGGCAATTCTGAGAATGTTGATTTTTGGGCTAAAATTTGACCCCTGGTCTAGATTTTGATCACCTGAGGATGTTGATTCATGTGGAGTATCCATTCCACTCATGGAATTCAATATTGTCAATCCAACAATCTAATCAAGATCACTTGATACTGGTCAACACCTCCATCCTCAAATGGTGTGTGATCAACCTACTCTACCCGAACATGTTTTTTACTCTCTGTGTTTACATGACATCCTCGATTTTGAGTTGCCTTCAAAAGAGGCCATCTTGGAAGTGTTGTAGAAGAAAAAAACCTCCCAAATATTGTATTATAAATAAATTTCGGACCCTTCTTGCTTCATTTTTTAAAAAATAAAATTTATTTTAATTCAAAAATGTTTTCAGTTTTTTCAATTTTGGTCATACTCCCAACTTATGTGAGTTTTATTCAATCATTAATGAGATTTTTTGTTTTGAATGTTTCTCATTTCATTAAATTTTTGATTAAAATTTTTGCTTTCAAATGTTTTCATTTCACATATTCCTTATGATTTCTTCTCATTTACATATATTTCAAAGAGATACAATATTTGACAAGCTACATTGTTTGATCTATTGTCGATTTTAAAACCAATGTTCTAACAATGATCAATCATAATGTATGAAATCCTACTTAGTCTGTCATAACTTTGATATCCATGATCTATAAATAATTGTTTAATATCTTGTTGTGGTATGTTAGTCCAGATTCGATCATCATAAATTAAAATCAAGTTAATGGAACATTAAATCAAGGTCCTTTCAAACTGCATACGAATAGTACTCCTTTTCTGAAGTGCACTGATTCGATTCCACGTATATCTTTGAACTGCATCACCATATTCGTGAATTATTACCTATGGTGCTTCTTCCTCAATTTTTTTTTTTTTTCAAGTATTGAAGTTTTGTTTTCATTTACTTGCAAGATATAGTCTATTAGGGTTTGTTTGTGAGGGTTTTCCGAACTGTAGCCTATGAAGATGGGAATTATTTCCATAGTAGAACCCAATGTCAACCTTATTGAAGCTCATGAAGATTATTTTCCAACTTTTGAAAGAGTTGGTTGGTTAAGATTTATATGCATGTTTAATGGTTACAACGCACGGGTCACCAAAAAATGGGGATATAGAATTACAACTAGATGAATAAGTAATAACCAGAGTGACTAGTTTTCCATTAAAAGGGGAATGTTGGTTGAAAACAAAAATGGTGAAAGAGATTCCTTGGTCTGAAATCCTGGTTTCTTCTGAATGAAAATATCATTACAAAGGTATGCCTACATCCTCAATTAAATAAAAATGGCATTTTTTGTTAGTAGTTATTAAGGGATTTATCACCTGTGAGGGCAGATATAGTCTTTTCTTTATTTATCACTTTCAGATTTCAATGGTCTTCATGGATTATGAATTGAACATGCCTACGTTCTTGCTTAAAATCCTGTCTAAAATGGCACATTTTATCAAAAAAAGAATATCAATTCAGAAAGAAATGTCTTTCATCATGGTTTAGTGAAAATTCTGATTGAATTTTAGTTAAAACAAAATGGTGATTCTTGGGAAAAGTTTGTGAAAAGAAATCACTTTCAGGTAAATTTTGAGGCATGTTCTTAAGAACCAAATATCAATATAGCATAGAAAAACCTCAGAATAAGTATTCAACGCCTTGAAAAAGAGAGAAAATCATATAATAAGCCTCTTCGAGGGGGAAACCTCCTTATTCCCACATAAATGTACAATAACAAGATGATTCCCAATGAAAATGTCTCCTTGGTATATATAGGAGATTAGGAGGTATAATTACAACTAATGGACTAAAGCCGACATAAATAAAATAACATTACTAATGTAATATGCCACAATTAAGGGGTAATGAGCCATTATTTAGGGCTTAACATGCCCCTCCCCTTGAGAAAAATGTTGTCCGCAATGCTTGAGTAACTCTGGATGCTTCTGTATAAAAGAATCATCTTCCCAAGTGGAATCTTCAGCTGGTAGTTTCCTCTATTTAATGAGATAATCTGAAATGGATCTATTCCTCAGTTGACTAATTCTTGTGTCAGAGATGGCTTCAGGCTCCAATATGATTTTTCCTTCCTCGTCAAGATCTGGCAATATAGTTTGAATTGGGATCTTGTCACCTATAACCTTCTTTAAACAAGAAACATGGAAAACTAGGTGTACTTGTGAAGATGCAGGCAAATCCCATTTGTATGCCATAGTACCAATATTTTGCAACACCTTATAAGGTCCATAGTACTTTGGTGATAATTTATTATCCTTCTTGGCTTGCTTGAGGGACATCTGTTTGTATGGTTGTACTCTTAAAAACACCCAATATCCTACTTCAAAAATTCTTTCACTACGATGTTGATCTGCTTGTTGTTTCATGCGATTCTATGCCATGGTTAGGTTTTCCTTTAATATTTGGAGAACTTTTTGTTGATGATCAATGTGATCTTCCACTGCTTGAACCTTAGATTTTTGTTTTAGAGAAGAAGTGATGGAAGGAGGGTGGTATCCATAGAGTGCCATAAGTGGTGTCATTTTTGTTGCAGTATGAAAGGAAGTGTTATACCACCATTATGCCAAGGGTAACGATTTGAACCATTGTGTTTGTTTATTAGAGACAAAGAAACAAAGGTAGCCTTCCAGACATTTTTTCACTATCTCATTTTTTCCATCAGATTGAGGATGATAGGATGAGATATGAGCCATTTGAGTACCCAAACAAGAAAATAATTATGTCCAAAAATGTCTAGTGAAGATGGGATCTCTGCCACTTACAATAATCTTTGGGTTGCCATGTAGCTTTTGAACTATCTCCATGAATGCGGTGGCGACTGTACTGACTTTGAAGGGATGAGAGAGTGCACAAAAGTGTGCGTACTTGGTCAGTCTATCAACAATCACCATGATGGCACTCTTTCCTTCATACTTCAGTAACCCTGTGATGAAATCCATGGAAACCTCCTCCCGAAACTGACTTGGGATGACTAATGGTTCTAAAAGACCTGGGGTCTTAATTGTTTCTACCTTATTTTATTGGGAAACCAAACATTCTGCCACAAACCTTTGAACATCAGTTTTAAGGACATCCCAAAAAAAATCCTTCTTGACCCTATGGTAGGTTTTCAAAAATCTAGAGTGTTGTCCTACTAGAGAGGTGTGAAATTCCAATAGTACCTTTTGTTTGAGTTGGGAGTTCCTACATAAATATAAGCGATCCTTGTACCATAGTGAATCATTTTTCCATGTAAATGTATCTGATACACTGGAATCCTGCTGCAACCTTTGAATGAGAGTCCACACTTTTTTTTCATTCTTCCATTCATCCCTTTCTTATATTATCCAATCAGGTTGGATGATTGAGATAGCACAGAGAAAGTCCTCAACATCTTCATCCTTTCTTGAGAGTGCATCTACCACAACATTTTCCTTCCCTTTTTTATAGACGATTTCAAAATCATAACCCAATATCTTGGTTACCCATTTTTGGTTTTCTTCTGAAGATAGTCTTTGTTCCAAGAAGTATTTAAGACTATCATGATATGTTTTGAACTTGAAGTGCCTACCTATTAGGTAAGGATGCCATTTCTTAAGTGCATGTAGTATTTCCAACATTTCTTTCTCATAAATGGGTTTGTGTAAGTCCCTTCCCTTGAGTGGTCGAATTTCAAAAGATAGGGGCCGTCCTTCTTGCATTAGGACAACACCAATTCCATTTCCCGAGGCATCACATTCCACAATAAAAGTTTCTGTGAAGTCTGGCGTGGTCAAGACATGATCTTTGCACATCACCTCTTTAAGTTATTCAAAAGCTTTAGTTTCCTCTGGACTCCATGAAAATGCATCCTTCTTAGTTAGTGCCATTAAAGGTGTTGTTATTCTTCCATAGTGCCGAACAAACTTGCAGTAGTAACCTGTGAAACCCAAAAATCCTCTAAGATTATTCAATGTTTTGGGAATCGGCCAATACATCATGGCCTTAATATTGTTAGGGTCTACCGTGACACCTTCATGAGATACAATATGACCCAAATAATCTACCTCCTTCACTCCAAAGAAACATTTGGATGGTTTGGCATATAGTTGTTTCTCCTTTAGTAGTAGTAGCACCTTGTCAACATGTCACACATGATCCTCCCAAGACTTGCTATAGATTAGTATATCATCAAAAAATACTAACACAAATTTTCAAAGGAGGGGCTTGAAAATGGAATTCATCAACCCTTGGAATGTGGAAGGTGCATTTGTAAGGCCAAAATGCATGACCAAAAAATCATAATGGCCTTCATGAGTTCATAATGTTGTTTTTGGGATATCTTCTTCCTTCATTCTAATCTGGTGCTACCTTGAACGAAGATCCAACTTTTTGAAATAGATTGCTCCATGTAGTTCATCTAACAATTCATCAATGATGGGAATTGGAAACTTATCTTTAATAGTGATATTGTTGATCTCTCTATAATCTGGACACATATGCCAGGAGCCGTATTTCTTGAATACCATTACCACCTGAACCATGCATCAACCATGGATCAACCTATACCTCAACCTATAATCAACATGTACCATAAACAAGTGCATCAACCATGCACCAACCTATACCAAATAACCTGTAATC
>SNQJ01S0021103.1:86824-104651 GCA_010110895.2 Picea sitchensis | reverse complement strand
ATGCCCTGCACTTGTAAATGTGATGAAAAATGTTGGCGGCCCCAATTGTCGGATCATTGCAATTTTTTTTTTTGTTTTGATACAAATAGTCAAGAGAGGTGCAGATGTTCTTGAAATCTATGTATCCAATATTATATTTCAAAATTTTTTCTAGGTTTACTTTGTACTTCACATCTTTGGTCAACAACTTTCTTCCTTGTAACTGGCCTTTTCTTATTCGGACCCACATGCATGACAGAACTTGCTCTATTATTATGTGCATTGTTTTGAAAAACAAATTTGTTATGTGATAGGAGAAGTAACCTCTTGAATGTAGTAGCTCCCATTAGACTATTTTATGATAACTAAATCGTTCTGTAATATCAGTGCCATGTGGATCTCTGTAGAACAGTGTTGGAAAGTTCATTTCCTCAGCGAAACGCTACCCCTCCCCAGGTGCGATTTCGACAATTTTGTCTTGCAAGTCACAAATGCACTGTGAATCAGTGAATCCATGGACCAATGTTTCAGCAGGTGTTTCATTCTCTGATTCATCACTTGTGTCAGAATCACTAGGATTTTCGAGAGTCTCTATAGAGTTTCCATGTTCTTCTGCGAGAACATTGTTCTAGTTGGCATTTATAAAAAATTTCTCTTCTTTGTACAGGGCCCTGGAACATAATTCCTTTAAGGCTTTCATAATAGCATGCACACACACTTTGCCTGTCTGATATGCATTTTTGTATTGCAAGCGTCTTTTCAGAGCCACAACGATTGTAATTGTATTGTTAATGAACTGTGGCAATGCTTTTTGCACAACATCTAGTTGAACAAACACATTAATAATTGATCCTGTTAAGCCCATCTGGGGTCGCTTATAGCCCCAAGGTCTGATTTGAGAAAATGAAATTCGCAGAGAGACAAGTCTCTCCTCAAGTTCCATAAGTGCACTTACATCTTCTAGTGGTGTATTACATCTTATTCGGTCAGGGGTTGCAAACTGTGGCAGTTTTCCATTTTCAAGCAATCGTTTGCATGGAAGACAAAATTTCTCACTGGAAAATGGTTTATCGTGGGCTGTCAACCGGAGGTATTCTTCTTGCAAATTAGGCGTGAAAGACTTACTGTTTTTTGAAAAATTCAATTGTTCACAAATTGCACATGCAATGGAAGGAGTGTCTTTCATTTGTTTCATGTAGATTTGTCTTGCATTTTTTTTCCGTAGGGAAGTATGGGTAGAAACTGTTTCTTGTTTTTCATGTACACCACGAACTGCCACAGTTGCATGACCATTCTGGGATATGAAATCGCACATGTTTATGTTTTTTTCTGCACGAACAAATTTCTTTACATTGTCATATGCGAGTTTCTCTCTAAAAGGAAGTGTAGCAATGTATTTTTTTTCTCTCGCGCATGACCTTTTTCAAGTTGTGGTAACTTACTCTACGTTTCTTGCCCAAGGGCGGGATGACCTAGTGGCAATTGGGATGAATTTCAGTCTCACCCAGTTTCTCAGAAACTATTTTACGTTTTTTGTTCAAAGCCTCTATTTTCTTATCAGAAGTCAGACGAATTTGACAAATAAATTTTTTCAAATTGTGATAACTTACTCTACATTTTTTGTTTAAGCCCTCTATGGCCTCATCACAACTAAAATGAATTCTACGCATGTTTTTTTTGTTCAAGCCCTGTCTTCCCATATCGTAACCGGGAGGACTCTCATTTTCACTAAAAATCATTCCACACGTATGCAGATTCGATGTCGTTTGGGTGGCATGCACACTCAACCCTGAACTACCGATATCTCCAAGCAAAGGTTCATAATGGATATGTGTTGTATCTGTTTTCAACGACAGGATGTGAATTGTTCGATCGTAATTTGAATCGGTAACCCAGGAATGGATAGTGCCAGTTGGCGAGGCCGACCAAACTTGGATCTTCACCTTGAATACCATAGAAAACCATTGCAAACAGAATCTGCAACCCTCCATATTCCCTTCTTCATATGGAAGCGCCATGTTCACAAGGTATTCCTGCCAACTTCCAACTACCGACATATTTTCCATGAGATATGGGAAAAGGTGTTGATGCAAGCACCTAAAAGCCTGCTCGTTGCTGCCTATAATCACATTGCAGAAGGACTGTACAGTGTAGATATGCAGCGACTGAACATCGAACTCGGTTTCTACCAAACAACAAATTGAATTAAACAGACTATCTCCACAGCTAGACACAACATTTGTTGTCAGCTGTAAACCATAGCAATCTATGCCATCCAAAATTTGTTTCCATTGTGATTGAAGGTCTTTGCAAATAACGAACAAGTAGATATGAGGACCTTCTATATTGCATATGGACATTTTTTTGTACAACAGTGGTTCATAATGGCCATTGAGGGCATCGACATCATGGAACAAGATGCAATATGGATTGTCAGATGCAGTTTTGTTGAATAGTAGATATCTTGTTTTTCTTGTCAATGACCATATGCCAACTGATATATTCAACCAGTTAGACAGCTACCATATGCAAAATGTATCTCCCCAAATTCCCCTCTGATGTGCAGATAGAACTGGAGATGCAGACAACCGCATATTTGAAAAATACGTAGACACATCATGTATTCCATGCAACTGTCGAGGAAAATCAGATTCCAGTTCGTATTCATAGGACTGCAAAGCCTCAACATCGCCATTTTTAAAACATGCCAAGAAATAATCTATCAATCCATTGCGCAGCTCGGTCGACGAATACAGGAAATGCAATAGAACCTGGAATGTATTGAAAAGGCAATCCCCAACAATATACGAGAATGCATCCAATCTAAAAAGGTCATTCCTATGCAAAACCACGTCAATGTTGTCATGTACAATGGACTGTGTATCTTTTTCATACGACTCAACATCTATTACCTCTTTCATCTTTTCTACTRCCATTTTGAAGTTGTTTGCTAGATACTTTCAGTTTCTATCAAAACAGAGAAAARCACAGGCAAAAAATAAAAACTAGCAAAATAAAAAAGAAAAGAAAAATAACGCACCAATCCCCGTATGTATCTTTAAACCTTCTTCTTCTCAACTTGAATCCCCCCTAGTTCCCATAGAAGATGAGAAGAAAACAAGCTAACACTGGAAACTGAACCAAACAGAAGAAAAACCGCAAAAAAATAAAACCATAACTTAACTCAGCAAAAAGAAAACAGCTAGACGCAGTTTTCTGGCCCACAGATTAGAAGCATACACTTCGTCTACACCCCGCGCRATGGTTCCCTCTTCTGATAGCTCCCAACTACTTTTCRTAAAGCCCTCTGCATTGCAATTTTCGGAAAAACTATGGACACGACATCCTCCATATGAAGACACGTTGTTTTTAGGAATAGAAACTAAGAGCACAGACAAAAATGGTCTGGAACAGAATATTGAAAATCAACAAGAACATGGAAACTTATCCGTCAACAAAGGATGACAAGACTCAGCGCCAAAAAAAATGCAAACCGCAACAACAGGTCCAACAACTTGCAAAGTTGAAGAACAACAAACTAGTGAACAACCAATGAAGAGCTCGAACTGCAAGTGTAGGACCTCAACTTTGCAAAGTTGAATCAAACAAGAACCAGAATCATGGAATGAAACAATGAACAAGGATGGAGCACAAGAGCAAGGATGTCGGGCATGAACACAACTGTATTGCAAGGCATATGTACAATAAACATTTAAGACTGGCAGAGCTCTTAGGTAAATAATTAAGACAGTAAGGACCATCGAAGGGTGTAGGCTGGTGCAAGCATTTAAGAAAAGATGCAGTGTGGCAGGACTGTTCTCTTGAAGCACGCAACAATAAAGCAAAAATCAGACATAGCAATATTGTGGAGAATGTATTCCACCCAACAGAAAATGCTAAGGGAAGCATTCAAACTAATGCTAGCATTAATCGACGTTCCATGAATGCATAACAAAATTTATGATTCAAAAAGACCATATACTACCAAATACTTTGGAAATGAAAACATATTTTAAATTGGGAATAGCGAAGGCGGCAATAAGATCTCCAATCCGTTGTCCAATCAGATCTTGACAAACATGATACTTTTTATTATATAAAAATCGATATTTTCACTTCTCTTGTTCCAACAATAGACAATAGGGAAATATTTCTAGTCAACGCACAAGCTAATACCAGGTCAACGATTTATCGATCGCTATAATCCCTCTATACCTACAACAGGGACTAATAACATAAAATATTATACTTTGCTTTCTTACAAATAAATTCTTTGATTGTAACTAATACTTAACATTTGGCTGTGAGATATATCTAGATGCGACCTAAATTATAATTCATCAAACTTTGATGCAACTTATATTGTCGTTCATTAAACTTTGTTCCTAGTGTGAAAAGTGTGAAAGAAAGATTTTTTTTTTTAAGTAACTTATAACTTGGAAGCATGACAATTACGACTAAGGACCTGTAAGGAAATTCAAGTAACTATCGTGTATATGATTTTCTACCACCAACCCTCTCTATTGACACGTCATATTGAATAAGACTCGGCGTTTTTCACATGCCTTAAAAACGCATTGATCACAACACACTATTACGTTGTCACTCCAATTCTTGAATATGTTACGATAAAGGTGAGGTTAACATCAAGGGTTTGAATCTCACGTGGTATTATAAAGGTGATGTCAACATCAAGAATTTGAACATGTTAAACAATGTGATTCCAGAACGTGTTAGGATATGGTGATGTTACCATTTAGTGTATTTTTTTTAAAAAATCGGAAGGAAAAGTTTAAAACTTTTTATTTTCTTTCCTTTATTTTTCTAATTCAAGATTTTAAATTTTAAGTTTAAGAGTCTTTAGAAAACTTAATCATAGTTTGAACATTACGGTTGAGGTGTTTTCCTAAATTCTTACTTTTGCTTAAACCTCACAATAGCTAACTCTCGATTTCTTCCATTCAAACGTTAAGGGTTGAAGAGTTTTTATTTGATCTTAAAAATATTGAACTCTAAACATTGAGTCTCAACTCTCGAATGGTTCTCCATTTGGAAGTCCGGGTTTATAAAGTCTACACTTCAAATGTTTTATCGTTAAAATATTGAACTCTAAATATTGAGTCTCAACTCTCGAATGGTTCCCCATTTGGAAGTCCAGGTTTATAAAGTCTACACTTCAAATGTTTTATCGTTAAAATATTGAACTCTAAACATTGAGTCTCAACTCTCGAATGGTTCTCCATTTGGAAGTCCGGGTTTATAAAGTCTACACTTCAAATGTTTTATCGTTAAAATATTGAACTCTAAACATTGAGTCTCAACTCTCGAATGGTTCCCCATTTGAAATTCCGGGTTTATAAAGTCTACACTTCAAATGTTTTATCGATGCCTTGACCATAGATTTACCCGACCTCCCAAGCAAGTTGACCATTTGGACATTCAAAGGTTCAGAAAAATCCATAACCACCCATGAACGTCATACCTTAGATATGTTCCCTGAATGGTGCATATTGTTTAGAGCTTAGTCTTGAATGGTGTATATTGTTTAGATCTTAGTGGTTAAGATAGTGAGTTTGGGTATTTCTTGTAGAGTATTAGAGAGCCTAAGTCTAGAGTCCTAAATGACACATTTCAAGGTCATAACTCTATGCAAAGAGTCTTAGAAAGCTATGGCAGAGTCTATGCAAAGAGGCGGTTCCATTTTAGAAAGCTAAAAACATGGGTAAGTCTATCCCACTTCCACTAAAATGTCTGAAAATTCTAGTTTCCCTTTGTCTCATGATGAGGAGTTGGATAGGGTGAGTTATCAAAAATTCCTTTTTCAGAAGTCTAGGGATGGGATTTCTTTAGAAGCAGATAGAGGAAGGAGGGAGGAGGCTTCAATGGTTTTTGGCTTGATTTTGATAGAATATGGGGAACGTAGTGTCCCTAGTTTTTGTGGGGGATGGAAGGAAGGTGATGCAAGAGGGGATGATTGTTGGTAAAGGCATATAGATGTGGGGAATTTGGTAAGGGGGATTTAGTGGTTGTTGTTTAAGGGTTTCCTTCAGGGGAAGACCATTCTGCATTGGTGGTTTTGAACTCTTACACTTGGATACGACGATAAGGTATGACTATCTTATAGAACCCAACTCAAACATGGTGCTCTCACTATGTGATAGCATAGATATGAAGAACATGGAAGGAATAAGTAACGTGGGAGTTAAGGATTTGAATTTGGTTTAGTCTATAAGAGTAGGGAAGACTTAGCTATGGGAAGGTAATGGATTAGGTATGAGGAGTTCAACGTTATGTGTAGCAGTTTAAGGAGGAAGGCAGTAGACTTGGATTGGGGTTTGATGGACGGGAAAAACTTTGAGGCTAAACCTCATAGTTGACAAAGGGTTTACATTGATATTATAGATATGAATGTATATCTAAAATATAAATGAAAAAAGCTTATTTATTTGAAATTTACATTGATATAATAAAGTTTTTATGTATATGACAATGATATGGTATAATAATGTTTATAAAACTTATTATTATTTTTTGTTTTATTGTATATTTAAAACATAAATAAGTGAATAAAACTTATTTATTTGAAGTTGTTGTTGCCATAATAAAGTTATTATGCATATGGCAACTACATTTTAATAAATTTGATCTTTTCTTACTTTATCAATGAATTGATGTTAATATTCGTAAATTAAGATAGATTAAGAAATGTATTGTTTTTGTTTAAAAACTGTATGAACCATTTTTGTTTTTTTGTATATTTAAAATATAAATGATTAAAACTTATTTATTTAAAGTTGATGTTGACATAATGACGTTAATGTGCATATGAAAACCACATGACATAATAATGTTGATAGAATGACATGGACTGGCTCCACTTAGTATGTTGGCATTATTTTGCTTGGCATGCATGGAACAAGGGCTTGTCTATGTGTGTAATAGATAGAGTACAATTAAAATTAGAATTTCAACAACTCTAGGGTATGAACTATATTTAACATTGGCTTTCCAAAATTTTTGTTACATTGTTAAAAAAATTGCCCATCAAAAACTATATCATTGTAAATTTGTAATATTGATGAAGTGGCTTCTCTTACATTATTTGTTCATCCATGTTTACCATGCAAGGCTCAAATATTTTTTATTTATATTAAATTGAATATATATACTATGTTAATTGAATTGGTCTTTCCATTTATAGTTCTTCAAAAAACAATCAAATACAAAAGGAAATTAGAATAATGGATTCATAAGGGATAATATTTTTTAAGATTTTCTAAATAGGGTAGCAAGCTAAGTGAGCTTGATTATGAAAAGAAACTCCATGTTTAAATGCATTTAAGTTAGAATCGTACTAAGATGGGTGACATGAATAATCGTATTATTCAAACTTATAAACAAATTCATCTAAAAATAAAACTTAAAAATATGAAAGATATAATCACACTTCAAAAACAAGTGTTGCATGGTAGCAGAGTCCCTGCCAGGTTGGGATGGGAGTAAATTGTAGGTAGTAGAGACACGTGGGTAGAAAGTTGAAGTAGTTGTGGTTTGCATGCAAAACATAGTAAAGTAAATATATAGTTTTATACATATAAAATATGTACTTTTATACATACGAAATATGTACTTGTATAAAGTATATATTTAGATTTATACATACGAAATTTGTACTTTTATAAAGTATGGGGATGAGATTTTATAGAGCATGCATGGAGCCCTCATTGCATACTTAGCCAGTTTTTGGATCGTGGGTTCTCGGGGTGGCGGGTTCAAAGTTGGGCCTCTTATGTTCTGTGGCCTACAAATAGCATCGACAGTTTCGCGATATACAAAATGACAGGCAGAGTGGCAGACTATAGAAATTTATTAGAAATTAATAATGTCAGTTATACAATAGAATAGTAATAAGGTCTGTTACATAGGTTCATAGAGAAAAACACCAAAAAATTAGCATTGTCGAACTGTTTTGCTTTAAAACTAAGGATTTTCTTGGACAAAAAAGATATAGCATTGTCGAATTGGTTTTCTTTGCACACGTTTTACAGAGCATGGACGAAGCAGTCATTCCATACTTAGCCAGTTTTTGGATCGCGGGTTCTCGGGCTGTCGGTTTCAAAAATGGGCCTTTGTTGTTCCGTGCCCTATACAAATTGACAAGTGTGCTTGCGAACTATACAAACTTATTATAAAATAAATAATATATGTTACATATCTCTAGAAATTACATCAGCATTTAAAACATCAACGTCGTTGAAGACCAAAAAATTAGCATACAATAAGAATTTTGCACCCAACAATTCTGTCATATACATGAGACAGTAATTTATAGAAGATTATAACATTATACGAAGATTTGTAGTAATTTGTATAATGCTATAAAACTTCATACATTTTGTACTGAACAATTACGGTGTTGCAGGTTGGTGGAGTCCTGGGTTCACACTTTTCATGTCCAATGTGTTACGTGATATACATTTTGCACCAAAGACTTTCGTCATATACATTTTGCAGTGAACAATTCCATGATATACATGACACAGAGCAATTTATAGAATGTTATAACATTGTATAGGTTGGCGCTAGAACTGTGGAAAGTGTAGATAGCCTAATTATAATAACCTTGGACAAATGCATGAAAGGTCGGCATGCACATGAAAAAACAATAGACAAAAACAACAGAGATCATCGGTATGGGCTGTAGTGTGGTGATGCGGCCATGCAAAAGGAGCGAAATGTCGTGTCCCCAGGAGGAGGCGGCTCCTCTTGGACTGGTGTGCGGTCCAGTTGCATAACGTTCTCTGTCTCTGATGGCAGGTGCTCTTCCTTATGGACGTCCTTCGGGCATGATGGAAGCCTATGGTCCTCGCAGTCTACGTCTGCGTGGACCAAATTTTCCAGTAGCAACATTGGTGCTGAAGTTGTTGCTGCTTGGGCTATTGCTGATTTTGTTGCCTCTGGTGCGAGGAGATGAGCAACTTGTAACGCAGAGAGAAACTACAGGAGTCGAGAGGCTTTATCATCCAGGGTCTGTAGGCGGAACCAAAGGTTATCCATGCCCGATGCAGGTCGAATACCAGGCTCTGCACCAGTGCAAGGTCTGTTTGCTACTCACATTCTTGGTCAACGTTGGAACCCGCTCGAGATTGGGGTTGTCGTCGCGAATTTTGACTGGCTTCCGGACCATCCATCTGAAATTGGGTGTCGTGAAGCTGGTCCTGAAGTGACTGGGTGGCCGGAGAGTTGGGAGGGGCCAAAGGGCCTGGGTGTGAAACATATGTTGAATTGGCTAAAGCTCCTGGGTTGTTGTTCAGTGAGGCCCCTGAGCAGTCCAGCTCCTCCATTCTGTTGGAAAGGGACGTAGGAAGGGGTGGGAGAGATGCGGGAATTTGAGTCGACTGCACTAGGGAGGAGGACGAGGTGGCCAAAGAGGAGGAGGATAATAGGGAGGGAACAGGAGGGGGACGCAGGACCAGGTAGGGTCGGTTTAGCTGGCAGGTTGGTTGGCCTTTGGACTTCCTTCGTAGCTGGGGCATCTCTAGGACAGTGGGAG
This sequence comes from Picea sitchensis, assembly GCA_010110895.2. Classification (NCBI taxonomy): domain Eukaryota; kingdom Viridiplantae; phylum Streptophyta; class Pinopsida; order Pinales; family Pinaceae; genus Picea; species Picea sitchensis. The sequence goes on along the minus strand of SNQJ01S0021103.1, from coordinate 95,119 downwards.
AGCGAAAACGCAGCAAGAACGGAGCAGGGCAGGACAAATGCAGAGCAAGGAAAGGTTGGGCAGGAAGCCGAGCTCCGAGAATAAAAAACAGGAAAGAATGAGCCATATGGACCCACTGAAGCAATTGAAATAGGTCAGGCAGCTGGTGAGGTTCCATAAATGGTCACACGCGCAGAGTAAAGGCGCAACGAGGGTGTTGGTCCATCGAAAGGATGTGAAGGCAGAGCAGGGTGCACTGAGAGTAATGGCGCCATGCCTCGAGTGAGATGAAATTGAACTAATTAGGTAGTTGGGAGTGAGTGGGATGCGGTCGTCACATCGTCGGCGCCACGGAGTATCGCTCCTGGCTGCTCCACTCGACGCGTGTGCTCTACTAGCACCCCATCTATGCGAAAGGGAATAAATGCAAAGGAGTACAGACACATGGGTAGGAATTTGAAGTACATGGGTACGTGGGCAAAAAATCGGGGAAAATAGTGGTAATGTGGGTTACATAGGTTTCTTGACAAAAAACAACAAAAAAAATTAGCATTCTTGCACACAATAGAAATTGAAATTTATGAAATGAAACGTTCCTAAATAGCATAATTTATACATACAAAATATGTAATTTTACAAGGCAGAGTCTTGATTCAATAGTTAGCGAGTTTTTGGATGGCTGCTTCTCGGGATGTTTCTGTTCTTCCATGCCCTACAAAAAGCAGGGATAGTTCCGCGATTTACAGATTGACAATCAGAGTTGTGGACTATTAGAATCTTAAAGGTATGGTGTCCAAAAAATTTAGCATTTTCGAAGTACTATTCTTTAGATATGCTTTTCATACGGTTGTGGAAAAAATACACAGAAATAGTAGTAACACGTTGGTGCGTTGAAATTCGGGCTTTGTTGTTCCATGGCCTACAAATTGCACCCAAAGTTCCGCGACATACAATTTAACAATTGGAGTTGTGGACTATTTGATATTTAAGGGCGTACATATGTTACAAAGAAGAGATGCTAGGTACCAAATATGTAATTTGATTAAGTAGATATATAGACCATTGTGGTTGTTGGGCTGGCAGGCTGAAAATTGTGCTCCCATAGGTTCGTGGACAAAAGCTTAAAAAGACTACCAATACCGAATTAGTTTTCTTTAAAACAAAGGCACAAGAGCTTCATTCTGGGTTGTCGGGGTGGTGGGATGAAAATTGGGCTACTGTTGTTCTGTCGCCTACAAATAGCACCAAGAGTTCTGCGAAATACAATTTGAGAAGCGGTTTTGCGGACTTTTTGAATTTTTGGATCGCGAGTTCTTAGGGTGTCAGGCTGAAAAATGGTTTTCTGTTGTTTCGTGCCCTATAAATAGCATTGAGAGTTCCGCGATATACAAATTGACAAGTAGTCTTGCGGACTAGTTGAAATTTTGGATTGCGGGTTCTCGGGCTAAGGGGCTGAAAATTGGTCTTTTGTTGTTCCGTGGCCTACAAAAATCAAATATGTAATTTGATAAAGTAGATATATAGAGCATGCATGGAAGCTTCATTCTGGTTTGTCGGGATTGCGGGCTGAAAATTGGGCTTCTGTTGTTCTGTGGCCTACAAATACCATCGAGAGTTTCGCGATATACAAATTGACATGATGCTTTGAGGACTAGAATTTTTGAATGGCGGGTTCTTGGTCTAGCGGGCTGAAAATTGGGCTTCTGTTGTTCCGTGGCCTACAAATAATCCATAGAGTTTCGCGATATACAAATTGACAAACGAACTTGTGGACTATTTGAAATTGAAGGTGCTCATGTCGAACAAGTTTAGCATTCCCGAATTAGTTTTCCTTTTTACATATGCTGCTGGAGTAAAAAATAAATAAATAGTACTGACATCTGTTACATAGGCTGGTGGAGAAAAGTATGAAAAAAATATGATTCCTGAATTAGTTTTCTTTAAAAAAGCGGCTTCTAGACTTAGGCAATTTTTGGATCGCGGGTTCTTGGGTTGGGGACCTGAAAAACACGCTTCTGTTCTTCCGTTTCCTACAAATAGCACCAGCAGTTCCGCGATATACAAATTGAGAATCGGACTTGCAGAGTACTTGAATTTTAAGGAGCTCATGTCCCAAAAATTTAGCATTCGCGAATTAGTTTTCTTTACATAGGTTTTACATACGCTGGTGGAAAAGAGGGAAAAAAGTATAGTACCAGTGTCTGTTACATAGGGCAGTGGGCAGAAGGACGAAATAAATAGCATTCCCGAATTAGTTTTCTTTAAAACAAGGGCTCCTCGACCCAAGAAATTGAAATTTATGAAATTATAGGTTCCTGCAGACCATAAACTATACATAGCAAATACGTAATTTTTTAAAGTAGACATTTACTTTTATAGATACGGAATATGTACTTTCATAAAGTATGGGGATGAGATTTTATAGAACAACGACGGAGACCTCATTCCATGTCCTACAAAGAGCAGGCAATGATACACAGTGTACAAATTGAGAAGCAGGCTTGCGAACTATTTTAATTTTAAGGGCCTTTGTGACAAACATTGTGCAGGACATGTTGCAAAGATGAAAGAAATGACAGTCTCTTTACGTTTGAACAGAAAGAAAGTAGTGAACACAATTTTACGACATTTGTATAAAAAAATAATAAATCATGTTACATATTGTTGAAAAAGAAAATGAAAAATCTAGGAACACATAAAATCAGGAGGAAAACTAGCCTTCCCGAATTAGAGCATAGACGGAACCCTCATTCCATACTTAGCCAGTTTTTGAATCGCGGGTTCTCGGGCTGGGGACCTAAAAAGAGGGTTTCTTTTGTTCCATGACCTTCAAATAACACCGAGAGTTCTGTGATGTACAAATTGATAATGGGACCTGCAGACTATTTGAATTTCAAGGGGCTCGTGTCCCAAAAATTTAACATTCGGGAATTCCTTTTATAGATACAAAATATGTACTTTCATAAAGTATGGGGATGAGATTTTATAGAACAACAATGGAGCCCTCATTCCATGTCCTACAAAGAGCAAGCAGAGATACATGATGTACAAATTGAGAAGCGGGCTTGCGAACTATTTTAATTTTAAGGGTGTTTGTGACAAACAAGATGCAAGAAATGACAGTCTCTTTACGTTTGAGTAGAAAGAAAGTAGTGAACACAATTTTACGACATTTATATAAAAAAATAATAAAACGTGTTACATATTGCTGGAAATTTAAAGAATATATATATATATATATATCTGAAATTTGAGTAAGTGATTTATGTCATAGTCCATTCTGAAAATGAAAAATCTAGGAACACATAAAAGAAGGAGGAAAACTAGCCTTCCTGAATTAGAGCATAGACGGAACCCTCATTCCATACTTAGCCAGTTTTTGGATCGCGGGTTCTCGGGTTGGGGACCTGAAAAGCGGGTTTATGTTGTTCCATGACCTTCAAATAGCACCGAGAGTTCCATGATGTACAAATCGATAATGGGACCTGCAGACTATTTGAATTTCAAGGGGCTGGTGTCCCAAAAATTTAACATTCGGGAATTACTTTTCTTTACATAGGTTTTACACACGGTGGTGGAAAAATGTACAAAAAATATAGTACCAATGTCTGTTACACAGGGTGGTGGATAGGAGGACCAAATAAATAGCATTCCCGAATTAGTTTTCTTTAAAATAGGGGCTCGTGGATACAAGAAATTGGAATGTATCAAACTATAGGTTCATGGAGAGAATAAATTGTACACAGCAAAAACTTAATTTTTTAAAGTAGATATTTACTTTTATACATAAAAAATATGTACTTTTATAGAGCATTTACGGATCCCTCATTCTATATAGTGTGACGGAGCCCAGATTACATACTTAGGTAGTTTTTGGAGTGCGGGTTGTCGAGCTGGCGGGCTTTAAATTGGAAAAAAATGAAACGTGTTACATATTCCTGGAAATTTAAAGAAACATATATATGTGTGAAATATGATATGTCGAATTTGAGCGAGTGATTTATGTCATACTTTATTTTGAAAAAGAAAAAAAGAGAATAGAGATAAAATAAACATAATGACTTCAACATAGCTGAAGATAAAAAATCCAGGAAGACATAAATATATAAGGAGACAAAAGAATAGTTTTATTTGGAATATATGAAAAAAATAATAGTTTGTTACATATCCCTGGAAATGTAAATGCGTTTGTCATAGAGACCGGGATTGGGGCTCCCGTGGACCATAACATAAATATGTACAAGAAATAGGAGTGTGGAAATAAGTTGGACACACTAGAATGTAATACCTGAAAAGTAGAAATGGGAAGATCGGTTTTTTCCTATAGATTTCTACTTAGAAAAGGAATAACTGGATTGATAAAAAAAGGACTATCACTATACACTTACATGGATGGTACGTATAGGTAATTTTTGTGTTTGGTTGGTCATGCCTTTCCCTGCTGGTTTTTGTGGGCAGCTCGCTTCAATAACTGGATTGATACACAGAGGATTTATGCATTTGCCTGTTGGATTTCGTGGTTGATCCACTTCAAGTTCTCTTCAATATAGCTTCTCAAGGGGGCGACATTGATGTCATTGTGGATTCGAATGTTGAAAACTTCATTTTCTAATTCTCTTAGATGAATTGAAAGTTTACACAAACCTTCATGAATGTCTCCATATACCCTAAACCTTCCAGTTGTCCACCTCTTCTTCATGATATTCAACAATTATGTAAAAAATTTCTAAAGACAAGGCCTTCAAATTATCAACTTGTTGATCAAAATCTTGCTTGGTTAACGTCAGGAAGTTGAGGATTAAGATGGGGTCCTAGAAGTTGTTTGTCTTTCCTGCTAAGTCTATTTTGGTGAGCTTTGTGAATAATGTTTCTTTATTTGATATTGATTGCTCACATAATTGCACAATTAGGTACATGTTTTTCACTTTTTGTTTCGAGCATGCTTCTAATTGAGTGAGCCTTTTTTTGGACAGGAGATCATGTTGTCTTCTTCTCATCTCTGGCATGTTGTTGACATGAAAGGCGAAAGGGATGACTGAGTGCACATAGAAAGTTTCTTCATTCTTTAAATCCGTCTGCAGAAGTAGGAGCAAGTTATGTTCCCTGCTCCCCAGGGAATCCATATTCTGTGATGTTTCCCAGGCCTTGGCAATCAGTTCTATTCTTTTGTTGATATTTTTCTTGACATATCCTCTACAGGATGAGAGGAAGATGGAGGATCCCTTTAGACTAGTTGCAGGGGTGCACGTAGTCGTAGGCATGGCTATTTCCAAGGAACTCCCAAGCAATGGTATAGCAAACCAAGCTTCCTCTAATTCCTTAATCCAGTTCTTTAGTCTGGCATTTTCGGCTTCAATGACTCCAACGGAATCATGAAGAGTATCTTCGGTTGCCTTGTGAAGTTCAAAGATTTTGGATGTGTGCATATTGGCAAGGTCAAGTTCTGAACAAAGTTTTATTTTCTTACTTTTTACATCTCTTTTTTCAATGATTAATTTTTTTTATTCGGTTTAAAAAACAATGCTCTTGAATACAAAGGATTCATCTTCGTAAAAACATTTGGTACCAACCATGTCCATTGAGTAGGCATTCTGAATTGCGTGTGCGAGCTGATCAAGGTTGTAGAATATTCTTTCCAGATCAGTGTCAAGATCCATGTTTTGACGGTAAATTTTGGGCTGCTCTGCCTCCCCTACAATTATTTTTCTGTTCTTCTGCACGGGAAGCTCTTGAGGAAGATGTTCATTGTATCTCTACAAAACTGTTGTGGAGATGGTGGTAGTATTTTATCAAAAGGTTGGCTGGCTCCAGATGCTGCTTGAAATGAAGAAATGGAGGGGACAATATAACCCCCCGCAAACATTGCTTCAATGCGTGTGAATGGAAAATCTCCTCATTAATGAAAATATCTATGCGTGTTGTATGGTGACCTGTTAGAAGTAAAGCGTAGTTATTGAAAACTTAGAAGTGCGAAGGTGAGGGTTACAACAAAGAACATTTAAGGATTGGAGGTTTCGTGAATGAACCAAGCTGGCGGCGTGAGAATGACATTGCATGGTATTTGAAATTAAGACTGGGAAGCGATTGGAGGTTTCGTGAAGGAAGCAAGCTGGCGGCGTGTGAATGACATTCCATGGCATTTGAAATTAAAACTGGGAAGGGAGAATAAAATGCTTTGAAAAAATTGCATTAATGGAAAAACTTCTCGAGCCTTGCGTGCATCAATGACAGCTTAGACGGTAGCTACACGATGACCTGTTAGCATTAAATATTTAGAAAGAAGACACACACACACACACACACACACATATATATATAAACAATATTTTTTACCATGCACACATGCGAAGGTAACGACCACGGGGAAGAGCAAGCAAGGAAGGAATGGCCAAGTCTGAAAGTGCATGACTCAGAATCGCGGGTTCTCGGGCGGGCAGGTTCAAAAGAAGGCCTCTATTGTTCGGTGTTCTACAAGTAGCACACAAAGTTCTGCGATATACAAATTGAGAAGCGGACTTGCACGCTGGACGAGATTTGATAGACCATCTACAGTTTCTGGATCGCGGGTTCTCGGGCTGCTGGGGTAAAAAACGACGCTCTATTGTTCGGTGCCTTTCAAATATCTTATGATAATAAATTGAGAAGCGGATTTGTGAGGTGATCGGGTCAACATTCTACTCCAGGGCTGGTGGGCTCCCACAAATGAGCAATACATATTTGCGGGCTGTACATTGGACCGATTTCCGCCATATAGAAATTGGGTTCTTGGGCTGGCAGGTTCAAAATTGCCTAAGCAAAGTAAAGGGCTCCGTCCGACTCTCACTGCACATTTCATAATTCATGTGCAACACCAAGTCTGTGATTACCAGATCAGTGTGTGTTGAAACGAGATAAAAGTAAATATGTGCCTTTATAAAGTATGGACATGAGATTTTATAGATCGTGTACCGATATTGCATTCCATACTTGCGGGTTCTCGGATGGGAGGAGTCAAAACATAGGCCTCTATTGTTCCGTGTTTTACAAATAACACATACAGTTCCTCTCTATACAAATTGACAAGCCGACTTGCCGGGTGGCTGAGAATTTATAGAGCATGTACAGTTTGTGCATCGTGCATTGTCAGGTTGGCGAGGTTAGAAACGGGCCTCTATTGTTCGGTGCCCTACACATTTCTTATGATGCATAGATCCCTTATTCCATACTTAGCGACTTATTTGGATTGCGCACTTGCGAGCTGCACACTGTGCCTCTAATGTTCTGTGTCCTGCAAATAACAATTATAGTTGGGCGATATACATATTGACAAATGGACTTGCGGACTGGCTGTATCAACATTGCAGTTCTGCTAGATGGCGAACGTCTAGCGTAGCAGCTTCTCGATGCAAGAAAAAGAAAAAAGAAAAACATACCTGCAAACAAGTTTGACAAATTCAGAGAAAGTAAAGGAAAAATTGTTTACTATGGAACACAGACAGAAAAAGAATGCACCTTTGCATTGATTCGTGTACATCTCTGGGTAGGATTTCTTTGCGCCTTCTAGTTTTCCTTTCTGTTTCTATCAAAAAAAGTACAAAACAAAAGGGATATGAACATAAGCTCAGATGTTAAGAAAAAGACAACTACTATGTACATATACAAAAAAAAAATTGAATAAGTTGAATAGAGTCACAAATAGTTTTTTTTGAGGATGCACCTTATTTTTTCTTTTTTTTGCACAATGTATGTTTTATAATTAGAGTAGAAGACCGTCTGTATGCTCACTAGAATGATATGTGTAGAAATCAGGGATACATATATGCTTTGAAACATAGAAATATGACTTTGCAATAAGTTTGATGTATATGTCATAATTCAAGTGCAATACCAATTGTATCGTGGTCAGACCAATATGTGTCTAAGACAAACATACTGTATTGACAAATGGGCACATTGGACCAGACATGGTCAATAAGTGCATTTTGCAGATGGGCTGTGTTGTTCAAAAGAAAGCGTAGACTGTATTTGCACATGTAGTTTTGCAATTCTTTTGTTCTGCCAGTATTTTGTAGCATGTCAATATTGAAGTCTCCTACAAGTACAATCGACCCGTTCAGATGGAAATGGTCCAATGCATTGGAAATGACATTTACTATGTTGGAGAATGTTGCATGGGGAGCAGCGTATAGATTTAGTATTGCAACTTGTGTTCCATGGGAATTTTTTTTGGCAAGCACCAGTTCAACATTCTTTTCTTCGATATGTATGTGGTCCAAAATTGGTACATGTTTTTTCACCAGTATCATCACCCCATGTGTAATGTAACTTGATATGCAA
>SNQJ01S0021103.1:74223-86774 GCA_010110895.2 Picea sitchensis | reverse complement strand
CATGGGAATTTTTTTTGGCAAGCACCAGTTCAACATTCTTTTCTTCGATATGTATGTGGTCCAAAATTGGTACATGTTTTTTCACCAGTATCATCACCCCATGTGTAATGTAACTTGATATGCAATTGTGATTTGGGAATTGTTTGTTCTGCATGCATAATGCCATGTGTGTTTCATGCAAGCAAAAAATATCGGATTGCATTAAATCATAGTCATTCAGTATATCATCCATGTGTGCATTTAAGTTGCGTGTGTTAAGTGGGAGAATTGATAGAGATGAATTTGTTTGTATGGATTGGTAATCCTAATGTAGTTGCCATTTTGTGGTGGTCCTGAGTCGTTCCATCTCAATATCAACTTTCTGTTTCACTTTGAAGTTATCTTTTGTTAAAGGACTTAGTAAATACAAGGAGTCTATGCTTCTGACATGTGACAGTACTGTGTATACAAGTCCATGTATCCGAATTCCAGCAGGCTAAAATGCAACATTAACAAGTGTTAGTCCTTGTGATCTGTGCACTGTACGTGCAGATGCAAGTTTAACCGGAAATTGTTTGCGAATCTTCAGTCGACTTGTCTTTGCTGATGTCGATACTGGCTTTGATATTCGCAAAATAGGAGTCCAATCGCTTGCAATGTTTGAATTATATAGATAAGACAACTTGATTGCTTGTCTCTTGCCTATATGCGGTTCATGGAACTTAATCCAAAGGACATCTACTTTTTCTATCTTTGTATAGCCTTTTAGTATTCCATCTGCACCATTCACAAAGCCATCCTGTGAATCATAGTTACAGACATATATTTCAACTAGCATTTCTAATTTCAATGCAAGGTGCAAAGGTAAAGTGACTGAATGTTCATGACGTGGGACATTTCCATGGTTGTCTTCTTCCAAGTCAATCGAATTGATGATGATATCATCGCCAGGCATGAGAGACAGCATGTGGCTATTATGCTTTGCAACATCCTTATTTTTGTAGAACAGGTAAGGGAACGTTGGATCTGTTGGTGCAGGCTGTAAGCACCTCAAATTGATATAGGTCAAGTCATCATATGTTTGGTTTTTTGTGTGCATTCTATTCAGAATTGCAATGAATGTTTCATCTGTTTGGCGCATTGTAGTGTGCAACTCAAATCATTTAATATTGTCTCTCCAGAAGTCATGGGTCACTGTTTCCATGTGAACGATAGGTTGTTCAAATATCAAAGAATCTTGGATGGGTTGTGCCGAGTAAAGATCGCCACAAAAGATCATGTCAATGTTTCCAAAGTATTTGGTCTGCACATGTTTTATGCTTCTTAGCCGACCGTCAATGGAATACAAGAATCGACTGCCAATCAAAGATGCTTCATCTATAAAGACAAGTTGGAGTTCCACGTAAAGCTTAGATAATGTATCCAACATTTCCTTGCTAAGTGGAAGAAACTGTGACTTGTTAAAAGGCATTAAAAATGCAGAGTGGATTGTTGTTCCACCAGCATTGTATGCAACTTTTCCTATGTATGCAACTATTAGGCCCTTTGGTTTCATAGGATCAGAGAAATTGTTTTAATCATAGATTTGTATAATCATTTGGAACAATGCTTTCGCTGTGAATGTCTTGTCTGTTCCTGCTCCACCTGTAAGGAACATGTGCACAAGACTGTTCATGTTCAGCCCTTTTTTAAGGGCATTGTCCTTTACAATTGTTTGTTGTTCGTGATTCAACATACGTCTTATTCTATGGTATTCATTATTTTCAATCAGGAAAGGATGTTTTGTAACTTGAAAACCAAGGTTGATACGTTTTTCACTTTCAGTCGTTGGAGGACGAGGAAAATCTGCTTGTAAGTCATAGGACTCAGAAGGACTTCTGGTTGTTTTTGGGTTTCTGAATGTCTCATCATGATCGCCAAGGTTTTCTAGGTCATTAAGTGCAACTTCTAGATCGCCCCATGTTGGATTAACATTGTAGTTAAATCTAGCTTCATTGATATGCATTATAGTCTCAAAGGCAACATACACAACCTCCCATGTAGAGAAGTTATGTATTGATGTCTCTTCCTTTTCATAGAACGGAATGTACAACAACAATTTTTCTCTACAATAGTTTTCATAGTCACAATGTTTATTGTATTTGACAAACTGTATAACAAAGGGTTTTATTCTTTTTGATATGGGTGTACCATTTTTTTTGTAATGCGATACGAATTCTGTTAAGAAGATATACCTAATAGGATATGGACACTGGATGTAATAATCAATAATAGAGCGACATATGACGTCCTCTGAATTGTCAGGTTCTTGTTGCAGCAAAACCGGTGGTTTAAGAATAAATGTGCGTTTTTCAAGTGGAGATGTGTTTATGAAAACACATTTTCTTGAACTACAAGTGAGGGGCAAAGAAAGGGCAATGTGAACTGCTTGCTGAGCAGACATTTGTTGAATATTAAGCAATGTATTTCCAAGGGTGTGTATCATTTGTATGGCATCAATATGACTTCTTTCATGTTCTTTGTGTATTTCTCTAAGTGCAGATGTCATAGATTTGTCAATCTTCGTCATATACAAGGTGCAGTAGGACGTTGTAGCATATGCATTCAACACGTACTGTGCATCTGTATTTGATTTCCACATAAATGGCATGTCCTTGGAGAAACTGTTGTTCAAAATATGGGAGAGTTTTCGTTTAAGGAAAAGTGTTGGTTTCCTAAGCGTTATTTGTATGGCTTGGATGTACTCATCTTCTGATAGATTTACCTGTGTCATGAAGGCATCAAAGCTCATCATTTCATCAAATCCTCCTTGTTCTAGAAATGAGAACAAGGATTTAGATTTCTCAACAACAACACTGTCCTCTAAACTAACTGGCTCTATGATTCTTGTAGCTCTCATTGGCGAAACGGGAAAGTTGTATCTGCAATGCGAGCTTTCTCATTTTCTACAACTTCTTGTATGGTAATGTCTATGGAATTTCACAAGGTCTAGTTCCAAATGATCTGTATTGCATGTTATGTATTTATCCACAAATTGTTCAATCTCTGAATTGTTATCAACTCCATAGACTGGTGCACCCTCTATCCACACCAGTGCATGGTCATGCTCAGTTCCCCTATTCTGGAATTCAGTCACAAAAAAGTAGTCCAATATTTTTTCAAAAAATGTTTCATCATGGCATATCAATTGTCTCAAAGCATTTATTCTATGTCTATAGTATCGAGTACATGTCACCGAGTCTTTTCTTATGAGGTAGTCAATGTCGTTATTTTCCAATGTATAGTTTATTTTTTTTACGTTTCCTGTTACTATGCAAGTTAGAAACGAAAGCCACCAATGGATCCCAGCAATGATCTGCACTTGTAAATGTGATAAAAAATGTTGGCAGCCTCAATTGCGAAATCATTGCAATTTTTTTGTTTGTTGTTGCAAATAGTCAGGAGAGGTGCAGATGTTCTTGAAATCTATGTATCCAATATCAGATTTCAGAATTTTTTCTAGGTTTACTTTGTACTTCACATCCATGGCCAACAACTTTCTTCCTTGTAACTGACCTTTTCTTATTCGGACCCACATGCATGACAGAACTTGCTCTATTATTATGCGCATTGTTTTGAAAAACAAATTTGTTATGTGACAGGAGAAGTAACCGCTTGAATGTAGTAGTTCCCATCGGACTATTTTATGATAACTGAATCATTCTGTAATATCAGTGCCATGTGGATCTCCATAGAACAGTGTTGGAAAGTTCATTTCCTCAGCAAATTTGTCCTTGAATATTCCAAGTGGATGCTTCCCCTCGCTAGGTGCGATTTCGACAATTTTGTCTTGCAAGTCACGAATGCACTGTGAATCAATGAATCCATGGACCAATGTTTCAGCAGGTGTTTAATTCTCAGATTCATCACTTGTATCAGAATCACTAGGATTTTCAAGAGTCTTTGTAGAGTTTCCATGTTCTTCTGTGAGAATAATGTTACAGTTGGCATTTATACAAAATTTCTCTGCTTTGTACAAGGCCCTGGAACATAATTCATTTAATGCTTTCATAACAGCATGCACACGCACTTTGCCTGTTTGATACAAATTTTTGTATAGCAAGTGTCTTTTCAGAGCCACAATGATTGTAATTGTATTGCTAATGAACTGTGGCAACGCTTTTTGCACAACATCTAGCTGAACAGGCACATTAATAATTGATCCTGTTAAGCCCATCTAGGGTCGCTTATAGCCCCAAGGTCTGATTTGAGAACATGCAATTCGTAGAGAGACAAGTCTCTCCTCAAGTTCCGTAAGTGCACTTACATCTGCTAGTGGTGTATTACATCTTATTCGGTCAGGGGTTGCAAACTGTGGCAATTTTCCATTTTCAAGCGATCGTTTGCATGGAAGACAAACTTTCTCATTGGAAAATGGTTTATCTTGGGTTTTCAGGTTGTGGTATTCTTCTTGCAAATAAGGCATGAAAGACTTACTGTTTTTTGAAAAATTCAATTGTTCACAAATTGCACATGTAATGGAAGGAGTGTCTTTCATTTGTTTCATGTAGGCCTGTCTTGCATTTTTGTTTTCACAGAGAAGTATGGGTAGAAACTATTTCCTGTTTTTCATGTACACCACAAACTGCCACAGTTGCATGGCCTTTCTGGGATATGCAATCGCACATGTTTATGTTTTGTTCTGCATGACCAAATTTCTTTACATTGTCATATGCGAGTTTCTCTCTAAAAGGAAGTGTAGGAATGTATTTTTTTCTCTTGCACATGACCTTTTTCAAGTTGTGGTAACTTACTCTATGTTTCTTGCCCAAGGGCGGGATGACCTGGTGGCAATTGGGATGAATTTCACTCTCACCTAGTTTCTTAGAAACTATTTTATGTTTTTTGTTCAAGGCCTCTATTTGCTTATCAGAAGTCGAACAAATTTGATGAATAATTTTTTTCAAATTGTGATAACTTACTCTACATTTTTTGTTTAAGCCCTCTATGGCCTCATCACAACTGAAATGAATTCTACGCATGTTTTTTTTGTTCAAGCCCTGTCTTCCCATATCGCAACCGGGAGGACTCTCATTTTCACTAAAAAGCATTCCACGCGTATGCAGATTCGATGTCGTTTGGGTGGCATGCACACTCAACCCTAAACTACCGATATCTCCAAGCAAAGGTTCATAATGGATATGTGTTGTATTTGTTTTCAACGATAGGATGTGAATTTTTCGATCATAATTTGAATCGGTAACCCAGGAATGGATAGTGCCAACTGGCGAGGCCAACCAAACCTGGATCTTCATCCTGAATACCATAGAAAACCATTGAAAACAGAATTTGCAACCCTCCATATTCCCTTCTTCATATGGAAGCACCATGTTCACAAGGTATTCCTGCCAACTTCCAACTGCTAACATATTTTCCACGAGATATGGGCAAAGGTGTTGATGCAAGCACCTAAAAGTCTACTCGTTGCCGCCTATAATCGCATTGCAGAAGGACTGTACAGTGTAAAGACGTAGCAACTGAACATCGGACTCGGTTGCTACCAAACAACAAATTGCATTAAACAGACTATCTCCACAGCTAGACACAACATTTGTTGTCAGCTGTAAACCATAACAGTCTATGCCATCCAAAATATGTTTCCATTGCGATTGAAGGTCTTTGCAAATAACGGACAAGTAGATACGAGGAACTTCTATATTGCATATGGACATTTTTCTATACAACAGTGGTTCATAATGGCCACTAAGGGCATCGACATCATGGAACAAGATGCAATATGGATTGTTAGATGCAGTTTTGTTGAATAATAGATATCTTGTTTTTCTTGTGAATGACCATATGCCAATTGATATATTCAACCAGTTAGACAGCCACTATATACAAAATGTATCTTCCCAAAGTCCCCTCTGATGTGCAGAAAGAACTGGAGATGCAGACAACCACATATTTGAAAAATGCGTAGCCACGTCATGTATTCCATGCAACTACCGAAGAAAATCAGATTCTAGTTCGTATTCACAGGACTACAAAGCCTCAACATCGCCATTTTTAAAACAGGCCAAGAAATAATCTATCAATCCATTGCACATCTCGGTCGATGAATACCGGAAATGCAATAGAACCTGGAATGTATTGAAAAGGCAATCCCCAACAGTATACGAGAATGCATCCAATCTAAAAAGGCCATTCCTATGGAAAACCACGTCAATGCTGTCATGTACAATGGACTGTGTATCTTTTTCATACGACTCAACATCTATTGCCTCTTTTATCTTTTCAAATGTCATTTTGAAGTTGTTTGCTAGATACTTTTAGTTTCTATCAAAACAGAGAAAAGCATAGGGAAAAAAAAAACTAGCAAAATAAAAAAGAAAAGAAAAATAGTGCACCAATCCCCGTATGTATCTTTAAACCTTCTTATTCTCAACTTGAATACTCCCTAGTTACCATAGCATATGAGAAGAAAACAGACCGACACTGGAAACTGAACCAAACAGAAGAAAGATCGCAAAAAAATAAAACCATAACTTAACTCAGCAGAAAGAAAACAACCAGACGCAGTTTTCCAGTCCATAGATTAGAAGCATACACTGTGTCTACACCCCGCTTGATGGTTCCCTCTTCTGATAGCTCCCAACTACTTTTCGTAAAGCCCTCTCCATTGCAATTTTCGGAAAAACTATGGACGCGACATCCTCCATATGAAGACACGTTGTTTCCAGGAACAGAAACTAAGAGCATAGACAAAAATGGCCCGGAATAGAATATTGAAATCAGCAAGAACAGGGAAACTTATCCGTCAACAAAGGATGAGAAGACCTCAGCGCCAAAAAAAATGCAAACCGCAACAACAGGTCCAACAACTTGCAAAGTTGAAGAACAACAAACCAGTGAACAACCACGAAGAGCTCGAACTGCAAGTGCAGGACCTCAACTTTGCAAAGTTGAATCAAACAAGAACCAGAATCATGGAACGAAACAACGAACAAGGATGGAGCATAAGAGCAGGGATGCCGAGCATGAACACAACTGTATTGCAAGGCATCTGTACAATAAACATTTAAGACTGGCAGAGCTCTTAGGTAAACAATTAAGACAGTAAGGACCATCGAAGGGTGTAGGCCTGTGCAAGCATTTAAGAAAAGATGCAGTGTGGCAGGACTGTTCTCTCAAAGCACACAACAATAAAGAAAAAAATAGACATAGCAATATCGTGGAGAATGTATTCCACCTAGAAGAAAATGCTAAGGGAAGCATTCGAACTAATGCTAGCATTAATCCACGTTCCACGAATGCATAACAAAATTTATGATTCAAAAAGACCATATACTATCAAATACTTTGGAAATGCAAACATATTTTACATTGGGAATAGCGAAGGCGGAAATAAGACCTCCAATCTGTTGTCCAATCAGATCTTGACAAACATGATACTTTTTATTATATAAAAATCGATATTTTCACTTCCCTTGTTCCAACAATAGACAATAGGGAAATATTTCTAGTCAACGCACAAGCTAATACCAGGTCAACGATTTATCGATCGCTATAATCCCTCTATACCTACGACATGGACTAATAACATAAAATATTATAATATTGTACTTTGCTTTCTTACAAATAAATTCCTTTGATTGTAACTAATACTTAACACTTGGCCGTGAGATATATCTAGATGCGACCTAAATTATAATTCATCAAACTCTGATGCAACTTATATTGTCATTCATTAAACTTTGTTCCCAGTGTGAAAAGTGTGAAAGAAAGAAGATTTTTTTTTAAAGTAACTTATAACTTGGAAGCATGACAATTACGACTAAGGACTTGTAAGGAAATTCAAGTAAATATCGTGTATATGATTTTCTACCACCAACCCTCTCTATTGATACGTCATATTGAATAAGACTCAGCGTTTTTCACATGCCTTAAAAACGCATTGATCACAACACTATTACGTTGTCACTCCAATTCTTGAATATGTTACGATAAAGGTGAGGTTAACATCAAGGGTTTGAATCTCATGTGGTATGATAAAGGTGATGTCAACATCAAGAATTTGAACATGTTAAACAATGTGATTCCAGAACGTGTTAGGATACAGTGATGTTACCATTTAGTGTATTTTTTTAAAAAAATCTGAAGGAAAAGTTTACAAACTTTTTATTTTCTTTCCTTTATTTTTCTAATTCAAGATTTTAAATTTTAAGTTTAAGAGTCTTTAGAAAACTTAATCATAGTTTGAACATTACGGTTGAGGTGTTTTCCTAAATTCTTACTTTTACTTGAACCTCACAATAGCTAACTCTCAATTTCTTCCATTCAAACGTTAAGGGTTGAAGAGTTTTTATTTGATCTTAAAAATATTGAACTCTAAACATTGAGTCTCAATTCTCGAATGGTTCTCCATTTGGAAATCTGGGTTTATAAAGTCTACATTTCAAATGTTTTATCGTTAAAATATTGAACTCTAAACATTGAGTCTCAACTCTCGAATGGTTCCCCATTTGGAAGTTCTGGTTTATAAAGTCTACACTTCAAATGTTTTATCGATACCTTGACCATAGATTTACCCGACCTCCCAAGCAAATTGACCATTTGGACATTCAAAGGTTCAGGAAAATCCATAACCACCCATGAACCTCATACCTTTGATATGTTCCCTGAATGGTGTATATTGTTTAGAGCTTAGTCTTGAATGATGTATATTGTTTAGAGCTTAGTGGTTAAGATAGTGAGTTTGGGTATTCCTTGGAGAGTATTAGAGAGCGTAAGTCTAGAGTTCTAAATAAAGAATTTCAAGGTCATAACTCTATGCAAAGAGTCTTAGAAAGCTATGGCAGAGTCTATGCAAAGAGGCAGTTCCATTTTAGGAAGCTAAAAACATGGGTAAGTCTATCCCACTTCCACTATAATGTCTGAAAATTCTAGTTTCCCTTTGTCTCATGATGAGGAGTTGGATAGGGTGAGTTATCAAAAATTCCTTTTTCAGAAGTCTAGGGATGGGATTGCCTTAGAAGCAGATAGAGGAAGGAGGGAGGAGGCTTCAATGGTTTTGGGCTCGATTTTGATAGAATATGGGGAAAGTAATGTCCCTAGTTTTTGTGGGGGATGGAAGGAAGGTGATGCAAGAGGGGATGATTTTTGGTAAAGGCATCTGGATGTGGGGAATTTGGTAAGGGGGATTTAGTGGTTGTTGTTTAAGGGTTTCCTTTGGGGGAAGACCATTCTGCATTGGTGGTTTTGAACTCTTACACTTGGATACGGCGATAAGGTATGACTATCTTATAGAACCCAACTCAAACATGGTGCTCTCACTATGTGATAGCATAGATATGAAGAACATGGAAGGAATAAGTAATGTGGGAGTTAAGGATTTGAATTTAGTTTAGTCTATGAGAGTAGAGAAGACTTAGCTATGGGGAGGTAATGGATTAGGTATGAGGAGTTCAGCGTTATGTGTAGCAGTTTAAGGAGGAAGGTAGTAGACTTGGATTGGAGTTTGATGGACGAAAAAAACTTTGGGGCTAGACCTGATAGTTGACAAAGGGTTTTATTTAAAGGAAGGGTCTCCACTCATTCCACCTCTTGTTGAATAGAAAATATCTCATCTAGATGAGGATGTGGAGGATCTTCTTGCTTTGGAGACAAACTCATCATAGTGCTTTTCTTTACCTGGTAAGTTATTGGTTGATATGCCTCTTTTAATGGAAAATGAAATTTCTTTTGTGAATTTTTCTTTAGAGGTTTGGCCATATTTGGATGTTTATAAAAATAATATTGTCTTGAAGCTTAGGGATAGGTCTATTGGACATGAGTTTAGTGATTTGAATATTAATCCAACTAGGAAAAAGGGAATGGATCGGCCTATGTTTTCATCTATGGAAAAGGAAACATCCGTATATTTTTTCTTTGGGAAGGGATAAAATAGATTGAATTTCCTATCCTATCCTCAAGAGAAGATGTGTCTTCTAAATATCTTTTTAAATATCCTTTTCGATCTAGGAAGGGGTCAAATGGGGAGTTGGTAGAAGTAGTTAAACGGGGAATAATTAAAGATGAAGAAGAGGATCTCTGAGAAAGGGTAGAAAATCCCATATTTCACTTACTCAAAATAGGGAAATTAGGGAAGTAAAGGAGGGAGTAAAAAACCTTGGAAGGGGCAATTAAAGAAGGGCATGCCCCTATGAAGGTTTCTTAATGATTATCTTTTCTTTAAATATAAGAGGTTTGGGAAAATAAGGCAATTAGGGAAGTAAAAGAGGGAGAAAAACCTTGGAAGGGGAAATTAAAGAAGGGCATGCCCCTATGAATGTGTGTCTCAATGATTATTTTTTCTTTAAATATTAGAGGTTTGGGAAAATTGTTTAATAAATTTTGTTTTGGAAGAGTTGTAGATCTCTGCAAGCCTTATATAATTATGATACAAGAAACCATTGGGGAGGGGACAAGTTTATTAATGAGCTATCAAATTCATGGGAGGAGTGGGATTTTTTATATTTAGATTCAATAGGTTGCTTGGGGGAACCGTTGGCTTGGTGGAGGAAAAAACATCTAAGACTGACACATTTTATGGTCTCGAATTCTAGGATTGTAGTTGCCCTCTCCTCCTTGGAACTTGGGAAAAACTTAAATATTGTAAATGTATATGGGCCATATGAGGAAACAATTATGTTATGAGAGGACCTATTGGATCAACAATTTATAAAAGATGAAAGATCAAGTATAGGTGAGAGTCTCTATCCTACTACTAAAGGCATTGAGATTTTGAGATCTTGTATAAGGGAGGTCCCACTAGATGATTTTTTTCCTACTAAATTTAAATATACCAGGTGGGTGGATGTGGAGCCTCTAAAGCTCTCTTCCACCTAGATGAATCAAAGGATACATGAGGAAAAAATTGACAAAAGGTTGGATAGATTATTAGTGTTTTAAGTATTTTTAAGTGACCTTGAAAGAATCCGAACCTAGGTTGAGGTGGGAGGGGATTCAAATAATCTCCCAATTTTATGCAAATAGAGAAGGAGGACAAAAAAAAACCCCTCTATCTCTTTCAAATTTAATTCTCAATGATTAAAGGATGAAGGTTCTATTAATCTTTTAAGGTCAGAAGGGGTGATATTTGACCCTAATTTAAGGAAATGTGTTAGTGTTCGATGGGCAACAAATCTAAAAAAAGTCACCATAGTTGTTTTAAAATGGGATTTTGATAAACAACATAGTTACCAACTTAACGAGAACTCTATAGAGTTCTCGTTTTTTGGGGGGTCACATTTTTTACTCTGTTTTTAAAAATGGTGCTACTGGTAGCACCCCGTCCCTTTTTAGGTGGTTTTTTGAAATTTAAAATTTTTCTGATCCATAATGTTTCCACATTATTTTTTTAAATGCTTTTTTTTCATCTATTTTCAATTTTTTTTTATTCAAGTGTGTTTTTAATCATTTTTCCATGATTCTTTCAATATTAAATATATTTTATGGAAAATATCATTTTTAACACGTTTTTTACCTTTACTTCAATACATAGAAAATTATTGTAGGTAAATAACACTATTTTTTAATATTTAGCAAAAAAATATAATTTAACCTTTTTTTTTATGTTAAAAAAATATTAAATTTGATAAAAATTAAAAAAAAAAAGTTTTAGTTATCTTATATATATGAAAAGGGCGGGGACGATGTCGGGCATTGCCCCAGCCCCCATGGACCAGGACGAGGTCCCGTGGCAGCCATGGGACCTAGGCCTGGTCAGGGGGGCTGGGGCTATGCCCGACATCGCTCCCGTGGCCCTCCAGCCGACACCCAGCTGTCTTCCGATCGGAAAATCACGGGGATGATGTCAGGCATCACCCCAAACCCCCCCATGGGCTAGGCCTTATAATTACAAAAAAACAATTTAATTTTTTTATTAAAAAAGTTAAAAAAAATACTAAATTTGATAAAAAAAAAATGAAAAATAAAAAAAAAGTTTAAGTTATCTTATATATATTTATATATATCATATAGTTATATTATATATATATGAAAAGGGCGGGGACGATGTCAGGCATCACCCCAACCCCCATGGACCAGGACCAGGTTCTGTGGTAGTCACGAGACCTAGGCCTGGCCAGGGGGGCTGAGGTGATGCCCGACATCACCCTCGTGGCCCTCCGACTGACATACAGCCTACGCCCATCTATATTCCGGTCGAAGGACCACTGGGGCGATGTCGAGCATCACGCCTCCCCCCCCTTCCCGGGCTAGGCCCAGGTCCCCAAGCGATGTCGAGCATCGCCTCCACCCATTTTATACATACATACCTATACATATGTATAGTTATATTATATATAACTATACATATGTATAGTTATATTTAATATAACTAAAATATATATATTTAACTATACATGGTATAGTTATATAATATATAACTATACATATGTATAGTTATATATTATATAACTATACAATGTATAGTGTATAGTTATATTATATATAACTATACCATGTATAATTAAATATATATTTTTTAATTTGAAATGAAATTTGTATATTTTATTTATATATATTTTTTAATATAAAGTTTAAGTTTA
>SNQJ01S0021103.1:32583-61100 GCA_010110895.2 Picea sitchensis | reverse complement strand
CGATATCTAGGGATAACTTGGCCCATTTTTTGACGGTCACTCCCATGCTTCATGGAGGTGACTTGACCTTAGGTATGGACATGGTCAAGATTTGGAGACATATTTCAAAGATTTATGGACATTATATGAGCATTTTTGGAGAACATTTTGTTAAATATGCCCCCTTTATGGGGCTTTTAAACATGTAAAGCATCATTTAATTGTACTTTTTGATTTAGTCTCTGATTTGTGTGGATGAAAAGTCATTTTTTTATTACTTAGCCTAATTTTGGGGAATAAAGAGTGGTGAGGAGTTGAGAGCCTCATATATAAATAAAGCCACTCCTCTCACTTATTTTTGTTTTGAATTGTTGGATATTATTCTTAGAGCTATTTAATAGAAGATCTTTACTTGGTGTTTTCTTAGTGTCAATTCTTGGACCTCTATCTTTCTTGGTTATTCTTCTTGGAAAATTTTAAAGACTATTTTGATTATTCAAGATTCTACATAAACTCACAAGATCGATCCATTGAGTATTTATCAACTACTTGGAGGGAGTACATTTAGGGTTTGTACCTTTTCCTTCTTCCCTAAAATGATTTGGTAAGTTCTTGTCTCTTGTCTTGATTAGTTCTATGCTCCTTGAAAAAGGTTTCAAGTATTATTTTCAAGTCTTTTGTTGATCTTTTTGGTGAAGGTTATTCCCTTGGGGAAACCCTTCTTGTAGGGCATTGGTTATCATAGCTTGTCTTGATTAGCAAGAGACTACTACCCTTGTGGCCCTAGTCTCTAGTTATAATCCATAAACAAGGATAACCGATTTTTAGAGGGGCATACTTCTTGACCCCATAAGCCCTAGGCTAAGTCCTAACTCCCAACATTCACCAACCAAAACCCTACATTTTCATATATATTTTTATAATACAAAATACAGAAAGACATAAAAGATATAAGTTGTCAAAAATATTTATTTCATTTTATAGAGTAAAGCTAATGATTTACTTTCATTTTCTTGACACTTTCATCCGTGTTTTTGTGCTAAATTGTTTATTTTTAACCCTAGAAGGAAAATCGACCCTCTTGGATTGTGATTTATTGTCTTATATGACATTCTTTTGGTTGATTTAAGGTGTTTATCAATTCTGAAAATTAATTAAAACAATAAAAAATAGAATTAGTGAAACCCTAGAACTAGGGTTTTACCCTAAAAGAGTCTACACTTATATTTTAGGGTGGTGGGACGGGGCAAGGAAGGGGGTTGTAGTCTCCTTCCGGTTAGTTTCGGAGAACTCAGGGAGTTGTATATTCCTCCAGTTTGGAGCTTGTAAATCAAGGGGTCGTAGCCTCCTTATGGTTGGAGCCAGAGAACACATGGAGTTGGAGCTTCCTTCAGGTTGGCGCCTGTAAACTAGGGGTTTGGAGCCTACTTCCAGTTGTAGCTAGATAATTTAGGGAGTTGTAGATTCCTTCAGGTTGGAGCCTGTAATTAGGGGGTTGGAACCTCCTTCTAGTTAGTGCTGGAGAATTTGGAAGTTAGTGCTTCCTATCAATGTATTCTTGATATATATAAGAAAACATTCTGTGGTTTTTTCCCATTTGGGTTTCCACATAAATTCTGGTGTATTGTGTATCTGATGTGATATTGTTGAATGATACTACTTATGGTTATATGCTCATGATATATTGAATGCAATCATAAATGATATATTTTTGATAAAGTTGAAGTTTATATATTGTGATTGAAAGTGGTAAAAAGTGTTCATACTGATTCACCCCCCCCCCTCTCAGTATTCCAACAATTGGTATCCGAGTTGGTCCTCCAAGAAAACAGTCTAACTACTGGAAGGAAGATCATGGAGTATGCTAATATTGGAGTACCACAGTTTGATGGAAAAAACTATGCCTTTTAGAGTAGAATAATGAAAACATATACACAAGCACAAGGATTTGATGTTTGGCAAGCAGTAGTAGATGGATATACAACACCTACCCCTCCTCCAACATATAGAGATAGGAACAAACTTAGTGAAAACAATTCGAAGGATACAAATGCGATTTTGAATGATCTATATCACTCAGTATATGTCAAAGTTATGCACCATGATTCTTCAAAGGATATCTGGGACAAACTTCAGAATATCTATGAAGGAGATGCCAAAGTCAAAGGGGCCAAGCTTCAAACTTATAAAGGTCAATTTGAACAACTGAAAATGAAGGAAGATGAAAATATTGTAGCCTAGTTTCTGGGAGTTGATGAAATAGTGAACTTTATTAAAGGCTTGGGAGAAGAAGTTAAAGAATCAGTCATTTTACAGAAGATACTAAGGTCTCTTCCAATGAGATTTGATCCTAATATTTCAACACTAGAAGAAAGAGAAGATCTGGGTACGATAAGCATGGACAAGCTACATGGAAAATTTACAGCTTATGAAATGAGAATAGAACAGGAAAATCAATCCAATAAAGAAGCAGCTTTCAAAGCATCCAAGAAGACAAAGAAGAAGAAAAATCCCAAGTCAAAGCCAAATTGCAGCTGCAATGATGATTCATACAAAAATGAATAAATAGCCAACTTCGTAAGGAAGTTGAAGAGAGGAACCGACAAGTAAAAATGTATGCTTCCCTTAAAAATGTTTTAATTACATGGTAAAATTGGTCATTTTGCAAATAAGTCAAATAGCGATGAAGAAGAAGATCCCAAGAAAGAAAAGAAATATCAAAAGGTAAATAGGAAAGGAGATAAAAGGAAAGTCTTCAAGAAAAACCTCTACTCAAGAGAAGACAGTTCCTCATCTGATAAAGATGATAGAAGTGACAGTGACTCAAAGAAAGTACTCTTTATGGCTATGGAAACTAAGAAAAGAACTCATGAAAGTGACAAAGTAGAAGGTGAAGTGGAACTTGAGGCATAAATAATCAGTTCTTTAAATGAGCTAAAGAAAGAAAGAAAGAAAAACAAATCATTAAAAGAAGAAATCATCTCCTTGAAAACCCAACTTGAAGAAGGAAAGAGAATGGAAGAAGTAATGCATAACCAAATGATAAAGGAAGAAAAGGAGTGTGAGAAGCTTGAAGAAGAAGTTGTGTCATTGAGAGTTGAAGTCAACAAGCTCAACAAGAACTTGAAAATCTCTCAAGTGTTAGAAAACATTCTCAATAGTCAAAGGCCATACAGTGACAAGTCTGGACTAGGATGCAAGAAAGTTGATTTCAAGGAAGGTTCAAGATTCATGATGAAAGAAATAGAAAAAAAGAGTTATGCAGAAGTTCTCAAAGGAATCAATCATGGTCAGAAAGATTCAAAGAGGAATGAATACATAAGACCTTATACATTTAGGCAGTAAAGAAGCTTCAATCATTGTGAAGGAAACAACCAAAGAGAAGATTGTGATCAACCAAGGAAGGAATTCAGAAAGACTACACCACAAAGAAAATCATTTACTCCCAGGTATCAAAATTTATTTTTGGGTCATTATTTTACATGTACTAACTTTGGACATAAAGTTGTATATTGCAGAGCATATATAAGAAATGTTCAAACAAGAGATGGTTATGTGGTTTTTTTCCAATATTGAATGTTACAAATGCCACAATTATGGTCATATATCTCGAAATTGTAGAAGCGTGATAGAGCCTCCCGTGAAGGAAAACAATAATGTTAGATATAGGAAGGTTTGGAGAAGAATTGAAAAAAAAAAAGAGCAAGTGAATGAATACCAGGTTCGAGAGATCGTACTTTCAATATTTGCAGCAACACATGATCATGACGAATCCACCAGCAAAGAGGAAAATTTCAAAATCCAAGAAGAGGTTGAAGATGAAAAGGATGTCAGACCTCATGAAGAGGATAAAAAGGAAGATGATGAATCCACGAATGAAGAGGGATATTAATCCACATCAGAGCGGTCATTTTTCTAATCCACTCGGCTTAGAGACTTCGAGTAAATATGAATGTTGAAAAGGGGGAGTCTAAGAAGAAACTCTACAAATCAAAGAACTATCTTTCAAGCAGTCTGAAGTGTTTTTGGGAAGGAAGTTTCAGAAGTGGTTTGATGACAAAAGTGTAGAATGTATTGAGAACACATTCCCATGCAGGTATCAACTAAAAATTATGAAAATTATCAGTGGCACACTTTTTAGGTAGAGATTCTTGATTGTATAAAAGATTCCAAGAAGAGATATATTCAGTACAAATTGTTGCAGACATGTAGAGTTTGATTTGCAGATTGAACAGACAACGTGAAAAGTAGAAATATGTAGTGATCAATGGAAAAAGATTCGAAGAGTTCTTCAGAATGGTAAAGTGGCAGATGGTTCAACATTGTATGTAGTCGAGTAGCATAATCATGGACAATTTTATGACATATGGACAAAGAAGATTTCATTAGATATTTGGCAGGTCTAGTAGAGAGTACAAAAGACACGAGTCAGAGAAGATGCATAATAGTAGATGGAAGTATATTGACAGGTGAAATCAATTAGTCACAGGAAGGCAAGTAGTGAAAGGCACAACATAATAGGGGAAGAGAAATCATCAACAGAAGCTATATCGACAGTGGGAAATTGTTGAAAAGTGTTGTTATTAATGTGAACTTGACAAGCCATGAAAATTTGAAGTCAAGTAATCTTTGAATGCTTTATATATATGTCAGTGAATTAATAGAGGAAGCACCGATGGAAAAATAACCCTGGAAGAGAAGAAAGGAAGTATATACAGAAAGCCCCACATTGATCTACACGACATCTTGCAGAGAAATCAAGGGGAGAGAAATTGTCAGAAAAAGAGAATTGAAGCATGAAGATAGGGGGAGACATATCGACAGGGGGAGTTAGCCTTTTTGCCTATGATGTCAAAGAGGAAGAAAGAGAAATATCAGAAGCATGAAGACAGTGGGAGCAACCCCAAAGGGATATACCCTTTTCCATTGATTTCAAAGGGGGAGAGAAACATGCAGAGAGAAACAAGAGGAGAGAAAGATCAAGAGCATTTGTCACATGTGGAGTATGAGTGTTGCCATCAATGCTAAAGGGGGAGATTATTGGATACTTGGTTGTCATTGATGTTGTTGGATATTTGGTTGTCAATGATGTCAATAGATGTGATGGGTGTATTTGGAGAATTCTCGAAAGTGGTCTCGTTATGGCGTAACTCTAAGCATGGCCCTCACGGGAAGACGCTTTGAAGAAGTATACAAGAAGCCCCAGAGGTGTGGTCATGAATCCCAAAGTTGTTTGAGGAATAAGGACATGAAGGACAGTGTAAATGTAGGTAACACACTTATATATGGATAGTCCTCATCATACGGTTTCCAATGGTAGGTGGTACGTCGCATAGTTCCTCACAGTTGAGGAGTTATGAGGTCATGAAGTTGGAAGCCCCAAATTTTGGTTAAGAATCCCCTAAACAGTTACAAGTCATTAATTAATGGATAAAGTGGTTGTAACAAGAAACCATAGGTTGCCCCTAAAGTTAAGAAAATAAGTTACTTTGAAAATGTATAAATACACTTCAAGAAGCCTCTCATTCTAGCACACACAACTTTATTGAATATCTTCTATGTGAGCACACTTGATCTATTTGACGAATATGAGGTAGCAAGTATGAGGCAACGAAGGAAGTGTGAAGGTGAAAGTCTCAGGATTACAAAAGAGAGTGAGGGTTTTCTGTGAAACCCTAAATTAGCTGACCCCCGTGGGTCAGACTACTGGTGTCCCGTGAGGCACCCCCACAGGTTGTACGACCCTTGTCCCCCGAGGCCCTGCGTGATGCATGGCTTAGTCCCACGAGGCTGAGAAAAATCTTTAGGAGGATGCTAGTACCAGGTTTTTGAGGCTAAGTAATCGTTACAGGTCTATAACACAATACATCAGGTCAGCTATAGGTTTAAAGGTATGTCTATATGCATGATTTGAGGGTTACATGTTGGTGATGTTATGGTGCATGCTTGAGGCATGTATTTGGTATCTTGTTGAGACATTGGTACATGCTTGAGGCACATCTTATGTGCATGGTCTGAGGAATATTTATAGTACATGTATGAGTTACATTTCTTGGTGATATTGATGCATGTTTGAGGCATTTCTTAATGAGGTTATGGCACATGTTTGAGGTACATGCATTGGATGTTGTGGTACATTCTCGAGGTATGTCTTTGTGAGTTTTGGTATATGCCATGAGGCACATATTGATTCTTGGATACTTGGAATATGGTTTGTTATATGGTATATGCTTGAGGAATATCATGACTGATATGGGACATGTTTGATGGTATCTCTTGGTGCATGGTTTATGGATGTTGGCACATGCTTCAGGCACATGGTTTGAGTTACATCTTGGCTACATGATTGAGTGATGCTATGGTACCTTTGTATCTAGTTTGGTATATGTATTTGTGATGTTGGTGCATGGTTGAGGTATACACTTAGTATATGGAGACATATGTATGAGGCACATTCTTTGGTGCTTGGTTGAGGCACATCTCTTGGTACATAGTTGATGTTGTGGTACATGGTACATGGTTTTGGTGTATGATTGAGGTATATGGTTGGTTTCTTATCATTGATGTTTTGGTACCTACACTTGGCATATATTATGGTACATGATTGGTGATATTGAGACACATCTTGGTGATGTTATGGTTAATGAGTTGATGATGATATGGTACATTGCTAGAGGCACTTCTTGGTGATCTTGGTAGATGGTTGATGTACATGGTATGGTACAGGTTCTGGTACATGGTTGATGTACATGGTATGGTGATAGTTTTGGTATCGATGTGAGTGGATCTAGTTATAGTTGGTTGATGATGATATATCAGTGACAATGACAGAGTAAAAATTATTGGCTGATATGACAACGACAATTACAGGTTGATCAATGGTAGTGATAGTTTGAGTCTACACTTATATTTCAGGGTGGCAGGACAGGGAAAGGAAAGGGGGTTGTAGCCTCCTTCTGGTTGGTGTTGGAAAAATTAGGGAGTTGTAGCTTCCTTCAGGTTGGATCTTGTGAATAAGGGGGTCATAACCTCCTTTTGGTTGGAGCCAGAGAACACAAGGAGTTGGAGCTTGTAAACTAGGGGGTTGGAGCCTCCTTCCGGTTGTAGCTGGAGAATTTAGGGATTTGTAGCTTCCTTCAAGTTGTAGCCTGTAAATAGGGGGTTGCAACCTCATTTCAGTTGGTGTTGGATAATTTCAAAGTTGGTTCTTCCTATGAATGCGTTCTTGATATATATAATAAAGAATTTTGTGGTTTTCTCCCATTTGGGTTTTCATGTAAATTCCAGTGTATTGTGTATCTGATGTGATATTGTTCAATGGTACTACTTATGGTTATATTCTCATGATATATTGAATGAAATCATAAATGATATACTGCTGATAAATTTGAAGTTTATAAATTGTGATTGAAATTGGTAAAAAGTGCTCATAATGATTCACCCCCCTCTCATTATTCCAACATCCCTAAACTAGAATCTGCAATTTGATAAATTAAGAGTAAATTAGCTGAAATATTAGGAGCATATAGAACATTGTTGATCATGCCATATATCATCTGAATGGACCCTTTCCCATGAACAACCAAAGGTGAAGAGTTTCCCATAGAAATATGCTCTTTATTGCATGAATTAATGGAAGCAAACAAATCCTTATGCGCAACCATGTGATGAGTTTCTCTAGAATCAAATATCCATTCAGGTGGGGAGTATCTTGTATTAGAAGAGAGAGTTGTGTTTCCTATATCATTTCCAAAGAAGATGGATTGACATTTAAATTGTGTTTTTCTAAATATGAGACAACCAATTTCTTGAAGCAACGAGATTCTGGATGACGTTATTTTCCACAAAAGGCACATTTAAGAGGATTTTTCTTTCCTTTAAAATATTTCTTAGGTGAGTGATTTGAAGAGTTACACTCCTTTGTACTCTATTTTTGTTTCAATTTAGATGCCTTTTTATGTTGTAACCTTGAATTTGAATATGAGTTAGCTACAATAGCATGAGATTTAGAATTTTTTGAGCCAAAAGCAACCATTTGAATGATTTGATCCCACTCATGAGTAAGTCTTTCAAAAAAAGCATCAAAAGTAGGAATTACAAAATTTGGCCCCAATGCATCCTTATTTGAATAAAATGTGAAAAAAAACATTGAATAGGGCTCACCTAACTTAGAGAGTATTGACAAAATGATTTTTTCATCCTTTTTGTCAATATTACAATCCTTTAACTGAAGCCGGATGTTAGCCTATGGCTTACCTCAACCAATCACTAAGTCTAAATTGTCACCTATATTTGTATTATTCATTTAGGATATTAGTAATATATCCTCAAGTGATGACTAATGATTTAGTTAAGATTGCCTAGCATAGTCATCGTGCATGATTCTAGGATCTTATGCATATTTTATCAATTGGTATTAGAGCGATGGTGAAGAAATGGTGATAATATCAGATCAAGATTTAGTCTTAAGGGGCATGATTGATCCTCATGGTCGTTGTCCATTGGGCCTAATTCATCTGTGAGAGATTGAGAGTGGTGAAATCTCTGAATTTTTAAAAGGAAGGTTGCATAACTCTCATGGTAGTGATCCATGAGTAACTTAATACTCTGAGAAAATTTGAGATTGATTGTTGGAAAACGCTAGCCATGAAGTGTGAATTGTAGATTGAGAGGGAAGCCACGCTTTTTAGACTTAACTGCCAATGACAATAGAACAAAGATCTACATCCAATTGAAGTTTCCACTGCCACCAAGATCAGTCTCAAGCAATCTTCCAAATACCATAGTGAATGAATACCAACACTACAAATTAGTTTTTCATGAAGCTGCCAACACAAACAAAGTTATTCCTAAATCTCTTATAATTGTTTGCTATCGGATCTGAGCGATAGATCTGCATGATTCAAGCCTGAGTATGTTGCTATCAATTGAAATAATGGCTGGCCCACCTTGAGTTGGATATATGTGGACACATATTTGGCCTCTCAAATTCAGGCATTCTCTCAAAAGAAGGTCATTGAATTTTAAGGGCAAAATGTACATGTAAACATACCTACCATTGCAGTCTTCTGCCAACATTTTTTCATGTTTAGTAACTTTGAGTTCACTCAACCCGGATCCTGATTGCTGCAATGCCGAAAGTAATGTGTTCCGATCAGTATCCACCAACGGCCTATTGGTAACTTCGGTAAACGTGTGTCCATCCGTGAGGATACTGAATTGTTTCTGGTGCGTCATCTGTAAAACACATCTAAATGGATATGTCCTTGCAAAGTCTATAAAGGGGGGTTCCAAGAGAATAATCCAGCAAAAGAAGTGCAGCCACATGAGTTACATCATCGAGAGTGCAATTGAGAATTGAGATCAAGTTGTGATCATCACAGATCTAGTTTGAAAGAAAAATGATAGAGGTGGTGCTGTCAAGAGGTAATGAAAAGATGCAAACATTGATGACAATATTGAGATATGTAGTGATTATATAACATAGTGTTGATTTTGTTGCGTAGAACTTCGTTGGGCCATGCTATTCAAAACTTTTTTTTGTTTTCTCAAAGAGTATTTGAAATCTCTCATCAAATTCAGATCTGATTTCATCAATCATAGAGACACTAAAACCCATGAGCGACATCAAGGGAAAAGAATATCGTTTCTCACACATGTAAACCACAAAAGGCCACACATAGTTGGACCACGAGCTCGCCCTCCATACATCTTTTTGTTTAAATATAAATCTGACAATTTCATGTTTAGAGCTATAGATTTTGAAACTTAAAAAAATCCACCTTCAACATAAAATTATTTTCTTGTATATGGGTTTCATTATCAATATTTGTTCATGCTGCGATTTGATGAGAGAGTTTTGAATCTTTCTTTGCAAGAGCTCGTAATTTAAAGGTTTCAAAGGTCTGCAGATCGAGTACCATATGTGTTGTTCTGCTTTCACATGTTTCTTTGGTAGTTGTTATCTTATTATGCAGAACTCCACTTCTAGACATTGATCAGTTCGATCTCTATTTGAAGTAAAAAACAGTATGAATGTAGATCTAGCAAGATATGTTTCAAAGCGAAGAACATCTGAAGTGAACCTGAAGGTAAACTTCTTGGTGTTTGCAATTAAGAGAATCGGTGTCTTCGAGCTTTGTTGTATATCTTCCTCTGATCACAAACCCATGATTTCCTTGAAGCGTCTAGGTAGAAGGAAGATAATGATTGGCCCACGTATAAAGATGTGCCCAAAATTATTAGTCAAATCTTGAGTTTGGCATTTTGCAACCATCTGCAGCCAACAAACCTGTCAATGCCTAGAAGATCTACCTCCACAACGAGTGATCGTAATTGTAGCAGTGTTTTATCTTTTCATTAATTGGGGATCGGTGGATTGGAACACCAATAGAGAAGCGATTGCCATATGGAATCTTAGATCCCTTTCCATATTACGATTGTTTGTGAGATGCCCAACCTCGACTCTGCATCGATTGGTTCAGACTGAAGTATCCATTGCATTATCATTACTATACCACATTTTGAGGAGGTCCATTCGTAAAAAATATTCAACACTGCATGCTTCGAACTTAGATTCGTTCGATGGAAAGAAGGAGTGTCTTATTTAAGATTAAATATGATCACATCCTCTATCCTCTTTCTCGATGCTCTTTTTTTCGTTGGAGAAAATGCATATTCTACCAAAGTCTATCATCTAAATGATACACATGCCCCACCTTCAATGGAATTCTGAAGAATTTTGAAGAATAGGAGTCGATCTGACCATTGAGACAAGCACACCTGGAAAGGAAATGTGGAACAGCTGGAAAGGAATTGTCTGGCTATTGTTTCTTAGATGCCGAGAAGCGAGCTCAGTGCATCAGTATCCCACGTGCCCATTGGAGTCAACAAGATCCCACATTGAGACAAATTCATTTTCTTGAATAAGCTTTGCCACATCTTAGGTAATTACTTTTTGTTTCTTTTCCTCATTAGTTACTCCACATGAAATCATTGCCTACAATTGTTTCCTATGAGAAGTGTTGCTCATAGTAAGAGAAAAATTTCAACATTCACAAATCAATATGAGAGCACAAGGGAGAATTTATTGAATGAAGTTTAAAAAGTATTTTGTGTGACCTTGTGAAATCTTGAAAATGAAATTTTAGATATTTTTCAATGTAAAATAGTGAAAAGGAGGTTGGTTTCTCCATTTTGTAACAATTGAGAAAGCGATGGGAATCCGTAATAAAATAGATTCTTTTTTCTTTTGTCCTAGATCCGCCCGAAATTGAATAAGGGGATCTTAAGTACACCTTGTGTAGTGTGTTGTGGTGAATTTTTCATAGAGGATTATATTGTTTCCTGTCTAGTTTTGACATAAACAAACTTACAATTTTAGCATTTAACGCAACACACACAAGCTCAAGCACATTGTTACTCATGCACATGCATTCAAGCAAAAATAATGCAAATCATGCATCGACAAAGAATACTAAAGCAATGAACAAGTCAAGCTCATAAGAAAACAAGAACTTGACTCAAAAGCATCGACACCACATTCAAATTTGAAGAGTAATTCAACTTGAGAATCATGATTTATTGTAACTTGCAAATTGTCATTTTGTAAGTTTACTTGTCTTTTTGAAATCAAGTTGAGTTGAATTGAATCTGTCATAAGGTGCATTTTTGGTTGAACCCGACACCCACAACTTGCTTGTATCACTCTATTCCTCAGTCATCGTAATTTTCAGTTGAAATTGACAAGGTTGAGTAGTTTAACTCAAATCATTGTAAACATTAAAGTTTTGGGTGCATTTTCGGTAGTATCTGATGCCCTCAAATTCTTGGAAGAAAACAAGAAAAGTTCAAGTGAGCGTGAAGAGAAAGTGAACGAGAAGTGCAAGCGAGGACATTCAAATGGAGCAAAATCTAGAATTATTAGAGTTTCTGAACACTCTAATAAATACCACTGAAGACTACACAATGATATTGAACAAAGAAACTCTTCAATCAGTGCTAACTTGTTTGCAAGTGACGCAAGCTAAAGTTAGACTTCTTCAATCTCTATCCCAACTACTTAATGATGAGTTGATAGATCTCAAAAATCAACAGCCAGTGAAGTGCTCTGAATTAGTTTTTGTTCAGCATAACCCTCTCTATGATGATGATGATAATGATTATGTTCAACAATCGGTGCAAGAACAACACAATGATACAACTTCAGAAGAAGTTTAAAATGACAATGAAGCTATTCTTGAAACTACATTTCAAGAGTTTTCTTTTGAGTTCAATGAAAAAAACCTTTCAATGATGCAACAATATACAATAAATCCACTTCCACAGATTTCAAAGAAATAGGTTCAGAATACTCTTTCCAATCCCATCATTAGACCTTGGGAATAAATCATTTACAACAAGAATAGAACAAGACTTGGATATGACAAGGAATTTACCTTTCATATTCTCGATTATTCCAGACCAATCAAGTTCCATAGTGTTGGATTCCTTCAAGAATTTTCAACTTCACCTATCACAGTTGAGAATCATAATGATAAGTGCCAACATTGTAATCGAGTTGGTCACATGGAGAATTAGTGTTTTGATCTCTATCCTTGCCAGCATTGTGGTAAGCATAACCATTCTTCAAATAGATGTTCAACACTAAAGAAACCTGCAAGATTGAAGATTCACTATGCGTGGATTGATCCTTGGAAGTGGTCATCAACAACCAAGTGATTATATAAGTCTTACCGAAGAATTCAATCTCGAGTAAAAACCAATCTTGTAGCACATAACATTTTTGTACCTCACATAAGTGGTCCCCTTATGGCATAGCTTTCGAACATGGCCCTCACAGGATGAGATAACATGTGGTTGTTTCCACATGAACACTTTGTGTTGTACTCAAATGAAACAAGTATGGTACTCTCTTGAGCATATAAGGAGGGAGTACAATGATGAAACTCTCATGCACCTTAAGGGGGGGAGTTCAAAATTCCAGTGAAGATGGTTCGTGAAACCACTAGTGGTCTCTCCTTTCAGCTGACAAAGGGGGGGATTGATGATGGAATTGAATATGGTTGTCAAACAGGAAGTTTCGACAACAAATATGCCATATGGGCATGACATTTTCCAAATGGGCAATGGAATTGAAGATCGTTGTCAGACCAAAAGTTTTGACAACAGATATGCGAGGTGGGCATGAAATTTTCCAAATGGGCAACTGCGGTCTATAGATGAAAAACTTTAACAGAATTATGGTTCAATGAGTTTAAGTTGAATGATACATAATTGGTATGTTGATTTTGATTTTGAGAGCAACGATGTGGACGTTTGGTTCACATAGATGGTCATTTGACCTAGCAGAGGACAAGAGGATCCTTCTGCATTGCAGCTTGGCATTTGATTGAGTTGTCAGGAATTTTCGGGGATGTGTTAGACTAGAAGTTGATTCACTTCTCTTGGTTCACTCTCATCAGATTGGAGTTTACATTAAGTGAACAAATTGCATGCATCCTGGCTCACATGATAATCAATTTGCATGCATCCTAACTCACATGATTACGTTGTGATATTTTCCAGAGATGGTAGAATTTGACAAGATTATGGTTCAATGAATTGAAATTGAATCATACACATTATACATTGGGATGCTATTGGACTCCTAAAAGTGTCAAGATTGGTTTTAGTGGTTATCCAAAAACCATCGATACATGGTATCAATTGGTCAATAGTTATCCCAAACCACAGATTCAAAGAACACTTCAGTGATACACTGATAATATAGTGGTGATACTACATGTTCACCAATTCAATGTAAGACATTAGATTCTTTCAGCTCAAATACTTAAAAAATGATCAAACTGACAAGTAATCGAAATGTTCGGGAGACAGCTTGTTCACTCTTGTTATCTCAAATTTCTCCAGCCATTTCAGATTATCCATTTTAGCATCCAGATTAAGGTGTTTCTCGTGTAGTTCTTCATTGAGGCTCAACACAGGAGTTTCGGTATGAAGACTTGGAAATGATAACAAATTATGCTTCATTGTTGGTATTATTGATCGACTTGTGATTGAGGGGATTGTTAAAGATATGGATTACTTTAACCAATCACTAAGTCTAAATTGTCACCTATATTTGTATTATTCATTTAGGATATTAGTAATGTATCCTCAAGTGATGAATAATGAGTTAGTTAAGATTGCCTAGCCTAGTCATCATGCATGATTCTAGGATCTAGAGAAAATCTCTCTATGAGGTGGCATCACCCATTGTATTATAAATATGTAACATTGATGTGAATAAAGTAAGAGTTGGCTAGTCAGCCTTTTCCACCATCTTCTTGTTCTTATGCATTTTTTTATCACCGGGGAGATTTGAACTTGGAAATGAAATCTTGAATAATATCAAAATTATTAGAATTGAGACCGATTAATTCATTTTCCAATTAATGAACATGAATTTCATCTGTTTTTACCAAATAGTTGTTCAAGTTGCTTCCATTCTGCATGAGGAGTATCTATGCCTTCAAGATGGAATAATAATTCTAGAGACAAAGATAGACATATTAAACCTAATGCTTCATCTCAACGATTATTCCATTTATGTTTTTCAATATTTTGTGTGGGTTCAATTTCTATACCAATAGTAACCGTGTATAGACCTTTACTCTACAATAAAACAACCATTGTATATTTCCAAGTAAAGTATTTATGAGGAGTTAAAATAGGAAAATGTAACTTATTTGGCATAGCAAAAGAATGAAGATGCTAAATAGGAGACAAATAACCCAAACATAGTTACCAACTTAACGAGAACTGTGACCTCAAAATGATAACTCTATTCCAAAAAACCCATATTTTTGCATCAAAAACACAAAAATCAATCCCCATTTTAAAAAAGGTGCTACTGGTAGCACCCTTTTTTGGGGGGTGGTTAAAATTCTGACTTGTTTGATATCACAACCTTGGGAATCAATACCATTGCGGAAAAAATCCTTAAATTCCAACTTGTTTCAAATCATAATCATCACAAAAACTTAAAACCTTAAAATTGACCCTGAATCGAAAATTGATGATACCATCTGTTGTAGGGGCCTCTTGGGCCCTTGTCATGATACATTAGATATTAAATACATAAATATATGTAATAAAGAGGATATAACTAAGTGAAGACATATAACAAATAGTAAATGCCTAAAAAGGATTAAACTAATGATTAGTTGGAGCAGTTACAACCGCTCCAACCATTATTCCTATGTATTTATACTCATGAATAAGGAATAAGCATACGTTTGGTTAACCTTCTCAATTATTTCTCTTCTTTGTGAGTATGTGTGTGTTGTGCATTCCAATGTAGTCTCTCTATGAATGTCATTGTAATCTATAATATTACAACATTGGCATTGTTGCCTCCTTCATTTGGCTGGGTGATAGCAACAACGGTGGGTGGTTCAAACCTGAAAAAGATGGAGAAGATAAAAAAGATCTGGAAATCACTTGCCAATTTCTTCTCATGGACATTGGTGGATGCTCGTTAATTGTTGCTTGCATATTGTCGACTTTGCGTGAACGTATGCTTCTCACAAGCCTACAACCTGAACAAGAAACTAGAAATCTTCTTTGTCAGTAGAAATCTTCTTTGTCAGTTGGTTATTGTGCAAACAACTCCTTGTGCAATGAATGCCAATCGAATAAAGAGAGAAAGGATTTGTTGGTTGTTGCTTGTGAATATTGGTGAAAGTTCGATGGTTTCTACTTGTGAATGTTGTTTTTTCGGATGTAGAAGATGCTCGTTGAATGCAGATGATGAGGAATATTTGTTCTTGATTGTTCATGGTCGTTCCATCGTTCATGATGATTCCTGAACCTGGAAATGATGGAAGATAAGAAGATATCGATTGTTTCTCTCTCATGGATGCTGCTCGCCTGAAGATCAGAAAGAAACTCAACTTGCATAAGAATCCATAAAAATTACGAGAAGATGAAGAAAATAAGCAAGATGAAAAATAAATGATGAAGTTGATTTCTCTTGAGGATTGTTGTTTATATATGAAATAATTTGATTGTTCGTGGTGATGCTCGATGATTAATCAACTGCTTGGTGATTGTCCATGGGTGTGGTTAGACAAGCCTAAAAAAATGTTGAAAGATCAATAATCGACGAGTTGTCGGTGAAATTTGAAGACCATTTTACACACAAATTATTTTCAATGAATATCGTGATCGACCACATTCCTTTGATTAAGTGGAAGACCATGGCCTATTGATGATGGAGTAGTATTGATTTTGATTTTGATCGTAATTTCATACCTCAGTGAAATTGAAGTCTCCTTGAACATAAAGTTACCATAAAAACTTCGACTGACCTATGAAATACAAAAATATCGACTGAGTGAAGTCGAAGGCCCGAATGGTGGAAACTGACTAGCGGTTATTAATATACACAAAATTCGACCC
Source organism: Picea sitchensis (assembly GCA_010110895.2). NCBI lineage: Eukaryota > Viridiplantae > Streptophyta > Pinopsida > Pinales > Pinaceae > Picea > Picea sitchensis. Next base: position 44,678 of record SNQJ01S0021103.1, on the reverse strand, counting down.
ACTATAACATGAATTTGATGCAGAAAGTCTGACTTGGAAATCTTTGTTGTTACAGAGTAAGAAACAACTCTGCGGTCATTAATGGAATTTACGAAGTGAATGTATAGAATCTCTACTAAGTGTGTGGAGGAGGCATACACTATGCCGATGGGTGTGATGGCTTACTGGAATGGAATAAATATAGGGTTAATTATTATGCTTTCCTTCAACCGCTGTAGTCAGCTATTAAAGAATAATTGTTGCACCCATTTGATTGATAGGAGAATCATTCCACCACCGTCGAATGAATGGAGATATAAGGCATTGATATAGCACTGCGAAGTGTCGGTCGAGCTCGATAAAGACAACACAGACCAACAAAAGTACGCCCTTCATTTCCCATATAAAAAACTAACACGATAGTGCCACCGAATAAAGAATCGACTCTAACCAAGGAAAAAATCAACTCGACTTGACCAGTTCATTAAGTGGATGTTGAAGAATACCCAATCGATTATGCTAGATAAAGAATCGACCTAGATTTTTTTTTTTATGTAATGGGGAGTCTTGTGACAAAAAAAATCTAAAAAACGACCAACTTACAATTCATTAAGAAAATAATGTTGGAGCAAACTTGTTGGTCTAAGAAAAGGAAAGGATGACCATATTGGGTATGTGTTATATTCTTTGCATGTGTGTGTGTGGGCACGTCAGATATGACAACTGCGTTTTTAGCGGATTTTGCTATTTTTAGCGTTTTTTTAAATTAATCCCGGATTAAGGGATTAGGGTTTTGGTATCTACGGAATACCTAAAAAAATTGTATATATATTGTATGGTGAATGGTGAAATTCAATATAATGAATATAAGAATGGTTTTCCCGGTTGAGGGTTTCCGGTATAAATATCTGTGTACTATGTGAATGAGCCATTGATTAAATTCTGTTTTTCTTAAGAATCTATATGCATTGCTTTACTTCACAGGTTTAAAACTTACATGTGGTATCATAGCTCGTTTTTGGTTTCAGAGGGATGCCTTTGTTGTTGAGTGTTTGGCCCGGTCTTGATAGATCCAGTTTATCTTGGGTCTATGATAAACCTGGGTTTAGTGGGAGCTTTTGCAATGGAGATTCGAGTATAGAAAGAGGAATGGCGAGCTCATCTAGAATCGAGATAGAGAAGTTCAACGGTAAAAACTTTGAGCTATGGAAGTTCAATATGGAGGACCTTCTTGTAGACAAAGAACAATGGATTGTTGTGAATCCTGGTACACAGCCTACTAGTACACCGTCTACTAGCACACAGGCTACTGGTACACAACCTACTAGTACACAAACTACTAGTACACCAGCTACTGGTATGTCGAAGGAAGATTGGGAAAATTTGGACAGAAGAGCAAGAAGTACTATTCGACTCTACTTGACAGATTCGGTGTTGTTGAATGTCTTAGGAGAATCTATAGCCAAGGAACTATGGGATAAGTTGGAGAATTTTTATCAATCAAAGTCCTTGGTAAACAAGTAGTTTCTTCGAAAAAAGCTGTATCATCTTAGGATGGAAGATGGAGATTATGTGATAGAACATCTAAATGCCTTTAATACTTTGGTAAGTCAATTTGGCTCTATTAATATTACGATTACAAAAGAAGATAAGTGTATTACTTTGTTATGTTTTTTGCCAGACTCTTGGGATAATCTGGTTGTAGCAATAGGTAGTACCACTAAATATACATTGAAGTATGAGGATGTAATTGCATTCTTGTTATATGAAGAGATGAGGCAAAAAAGCATGGATATTTATAGCATAGATGATTTGTTTGTAAGAGGTCGTACCCAAGACAGGAACCCTGGTAAGCCTTCGGGGTGGAGATCTAAATCTACAGGTAGATCTAAGTCTCCAGGAAAATCTTTGAGGAAATGTTGGAAGTGTGGTAAAACAGGGCATTATAAGAAAGATTGCAAGTCTAAGAAAGAAGGTTGAAAAACCAAAGGGATCACATTAGTACCTCTTCTGAGGCCGAAAACCTTTGAAGAAGGAGGTGATGTTTACACAGCATCTACAAGAGTACACATCATGACCCAAGTGATGTATGGTTGGTCGGCTTCGATTAAAATTCATACCATATGACTCTCAACAGTGGTTCTCACGAATATGAAAAATATGATGGTGGTGATGTATTCCCTAGGAGATGACTCGACAACTTAAATCTTCCACGTCCCATGATTTTGGGACGTGGAAGGGTTGAGTTCTTGCTAAAAGATGGAAGGATTAGGCAGCTCCACAGGGTTCTGCACATTCAAAACTTGCCAGGAGCATAATATTTGTAAACAAGATGGATGATGCAAGAGTGGGTACGTATTTGGAAAGAACACTTGCAATATGATACAAGGAGAAATGGTGTCGATGAGAGGAGTTGATTATTGTGGAACTAGCTAACAATTCTTTGGGAAACCACCCTTAATGGATGTAGCAGGTTTGTTGTCCACCGAGCAGAGGAAGGGAATAAAGAGAGACAGAATAGCCTTGTTCTGAAGAAACCATCTTTGTGACATCAAAATTTGCAGAGGACATAATGGAGAAAAGAACCTTGAACACTGCAGTAAAGGTATGGGTTAAGGTATGTCTAATTACTCTGGATTTTGATTTACATGAACATTGCATATATGGTAAACAAAATCGAGTAAGATTCCCATCGGTGCTAAAGAGAAAAGGGATCTTAGAGTTGATACAGTGATGTGTTTGGACTGTTCTGTTCCATCCTAGGTAAATCTGTTATGTTTCATTCATAGATGATTTTCAAAGGAACACATGGTGTACTGTAGAATAAATATGAGGTATTTTGATAAATTTAAAGAGTTTAAAGACTCTGGTAGAAAATTAGACAAATAAGAAAATAAAGGTATTGAAGAATAGTGTGGTGGAGGAATGCAATGAATTGAAGAATTCTATAAGAAGTCAATGGTATAACAAGGCAAGGGCTTCTCACTACCTCCCTCGGTAGAATGGGTTCTGAGAAGGATGAAACAGGACTAGCGATGGAAAAAAGGAGCATGCTTTCAGTGATTGTTGAGATTAGGACAATAATTTTTGAAGGCTGACTGATGGAGTACAACATACACAGTCCAATCGATCACCTTCATGATATTATTGGATAAGCTCCACATAGGTGGTGCGGAAAGAAACACTCTCTTCAACATCTTAGAGGTGTTTGGTTGTGATCGCTATACATGTTCCAAAGGAGAGAAAATAGAAGATAAAATTTGGATAAAATTTGAAAGTGCATATTTATTGGTTATAAAGATGGTGTGAAGGTTATAAACTTTGGAACCCGAAACCAAGAAAACCATTTACAATCGAGATGTTGTTTTAAGAGGTAAAAGATTTTTCCAAACATGAATTCCTACCAGCACAAGATGAACTTGAGAAAATAGAGCTTGAGTTGGATGATGCAAATCTAAATCATGCGAAAGAAAGAAGTAGAAAGAGAAAGAAAATAAGAACCTCATGCAAGTAGTGAGGAAGTCAGTGAGAGATAGAAGGAAACTAGAAGGGTATAGTCCACCTAATTTATGTTCCAAATTTACTTTATCTATTGTGCGATGATCCCAAGCTGTCAGGAGGCATTAAATTTAGAGGATAGTTAACTCTGGAAGAAGACCATGGTGTTAGAAATGGATGCCTTGGATAAAGAATGAGGCATGGGATATAGTTGAGTTTCTAGTTGGAAGAAAATATTTTGGTAGCAAATGATTGTTTAATAAGAAGCTTAATGCACAAGGTGAGTAGAAATACAAATTTCGGTTAGTAGCAAAGGTTATTCCTAGGTAGGGAATTGACTTTGGTGAGTTTCTCACATTTGCTAGTCCCCAACTTCTATTAGATTTCTTTTATCTATTGTTCTTTGCTTTTGATCTTGAAGTGGAGATGGATGTGAACAACATTCCTACATGAGGATGCAGGAAAGAAATCTACATGGTGACGGTTTTGTATGCTGGAGGAAAGAGCTGGTATGTGGCTAAAGAATTATATGGTTTGAATCAATCACCTAGTATGTGATTCCAAAAGTTTGACACATACATCCTTGGATTTAGATTTGTAAGAAGTGGGGCTGATCAACATTAGTATATTCCAAGAAGGTTGGTAATCAATTCATTTATGTAGTGTTATGTTGATGACATGTTGGTAGGAAATAACATGGATATTTATCAGGAGGAATCATCCCTTGACTATCCTCAAATTTGACATGAAGGATCTCGGTGTTGCTAACTTCATTTTGGGAATGGAGATTAAAGGAGACCATGCAAACAAGAAACTTCACAGTTGGAATTAGAGAAAAATATTTTGAGATGATAATGCAGTTTTAATAACCATGAAAAGTAAACATTCAAAGGTTCCTATTTTCTGGGTGTAAGTTTATTTGTGGATCAGTGTCCCAGACATAGGAAGAAGAAGATGGCATGTTTCATGTTCCATATACCCGGTGTACTTAGCGGTTGATACAATGTTCTGTACTAGACAGGACATTACACACTCGATTCAGGAGGAGTTTGAGCAAGTATATGTCAAAACTATGGAAGGATCATTGGACAACATTAAATAGGGTCTTTAGGTATCTAATTGGCACTACCAGTTATGGATTATTCTACCAAGAAAGACGAGTTAGATAGAGTCTTGGTTATACATGGCTTTGTTGATGTAGACTAAATTTGGAGAAATGGATCATAGAAGATCTACAAGTGGGTATGTGTTTAACCTATTTGGAGGAGCAATCGTTGGATGAGCAAAAGACATGCTATAGTGGCACTCTCAACTTCTGAAAATTTGCGAATACATGCCGACCACTCATGCAAGCAAGGGAGGAGAAGTATGGTTGTGTTCAAGTATTGGGTTGGGTACAACAAGCGATTGAGATTAGATTGTGACAATTAGAATGAAATATTCCTGGCAAAGAACACTACCATTAGAAGACAAGCATATTGATGTGCGGTATCACTTTGTGAGAGACATGGTTGAGAAAAGAAGAAGGTGTTCTTTGAAAAGGTTGGCCTTTAGTATTTAAATTCATTGACAAGATGCAATGAGCCTGAGAAACTCTGTAGATTAACAATGGGCATTACCTGCCCTAGATTGTTGACTATATAATCCAATCTTCCTGGCAAAGAACCCAACTTACCATTCGAAGACAAAGCATTTTGATGTACAGTATCACTTTGTGAGAGACATGGTTGAGGAAAAGAAGGTGTTGCTGGAAAAGGTTGACACTTTGAAGAATGTTGCAGATTCATTGACAAAGTCTGTGAGCACAGAAAAGCTCTCCTAGTGTAGATTAACAATGGGCATTGCTGCCCTAGATTGTTGACTATATAATCCCTTGGACCCCTGGATACAAATAAAACAACAAGTGGGAGAATGTTGGGTATGTGTTATATTCTTTGCATGTGTGTGTGTGGGCATGTCAGATATGACAACTGCGTCTGACGATCCCTCGCACTAGTGCCCTGCTTGTGCTGTGTGCACCGGGCACTTTCCTAGGGGGTCCTGGGGGGCAGGTATGCCCCCCCCATGGTTACGTGCAACGTTCGACAACGGGTGGTAGCCCGGGGCAGCGCCTCCGATTTTTTTTTTTGGGCAGTTTTTGCTATTTTTAGCGGTTTTGTAAATTAATCCCGGATTAAGGGATTAGGGTTTTGGTATTAAGAAAATATTGTTGGAGCACACTTTTTGGTCTAGGAAAAGGAAAGGATGACCATACTATCACCTGGACGCACCAATAATTGAAATGACTAAGTTCATATGCAGATCAAAAAAATGTCGAGTTCATATGAGTTCAATTATTGGTCGAATGAAATGGAAGACCGATGAGATATACTAGAGATGCTATGCTGCAAATGCCATGCTGCCAATAAATTGATATAGAGGTGATGAAAATATTGATGCACTTTTGTATAAAGACGGTATGGGAGAAGGAGACAATAGACAATCGCATAAATCAATGAGATAAAAGATGGACACAGTCTTTCCATGTCACGTGTTCTCCTTCAATTTCTCGAAACAATCCAAACACGTTCAAAATGGAGAATATTGGTCGACCCAATCACTATTTTAAAGTCGACTGAAGTGAATTTACAAGATTCAACTGATGGTTGTAAGGTTCGACTTGGGTGGATTTGGACCAACACATTCTACACTCCAACTGTGAAGATGGAAATAATTTTGATTGTCCAAACAATTAGTTATTCTTCTAGTGGATTATGTTGATTCTACCATTTTAGAAATTGCAGAACACCATCTAATGAGTAATAATCAAAGATGTCGAATGATGGACATAACCTAGTCGACCCTATGACTAATGTTCGACCAATTGACTGGACAAAACCACTGCGTCGAAGCAATCATGCTTATGGAAGTCAGTTGACGGATGAGAGCCAATTAAACATGGATTGCAGCGAAATAATCACCACGAAGGGAAGCCATAAATGTTTCCCATGCCTGAGTCGTTGAGTCAAAGAGAATTCATAAATGCATTTTTGAGAAAGTATTGTTTGGAGGAATGAATAGATAGAAGAGGGCACTTTACTAACAATGAAATATGGGGAAGTCAACCAGAAATGAATAGACAATCCAATTGAGCGTCAATTAATGAAGTTTAAAGTTTAATTTATTATCATGAAGTTCTATGTTATAACACGTTACATGAAGGATATCGTAAGTCAATGTTTAGTCGATTCGAGTTGGAGTGTTTAGTCGAGTTAATCAAAGTCGAAAAAGAAAAAAGAAAAAAATACATGTTGTTGATTGATTGCATATCACTCGATTGAGTCAAATGTACAATTGAGTCAATTGAGTTGATATAGAAAAGAGGGGGTTAAACGTTTGTCTTCTTCGAAGCTATGAAATCCCCTCCGCCATTGCAATGTAGGTTGGTTTCTAGCCGACAAGATAGGTTCCTCGCCGACATTTGTTGATTTATAGTCGACATCATGAAGTTAAGCCCTGCACAAGAAAATTCTATGTATTTGTGTGTTAGAGTCGTAGCTAATTCATAGTCAATCCTCCTTCATGTAATGTGAATTGAAGACTCCATACATTGTCAGATATTTGAAAGCATAAATCAACACAACCACGTTAAAGAGTAGTAGTCCGACATAGACATGGAGAATATAAGAATTTTGCAACAATAAGTTTAAGCACTAATGATGAGCATGTAGCAGTGGATAAAGGCATTCGAGAGAGATGTTTTACTAACACATGAAGTGCTTAAAGAAAATATGATTACAAGAAAATTGAAGTAAACATCCCCTTTGATATGAATATTTTTGGGTCGTGACAAAAAAATAATGGTATGAGTGGTTGATGGCATGGTCTCTCATCAATCCCATATAACGAATCCTCCAGGAGCGACAACCTGACAAGAGCACGTGTGTAGTCTGGGTTTGAATTGACTAATCGACTTGGAAACAACAACAACTTCGACAACCCCGAAAGAAATCAGAGTTGATAGAGGTAAGAAGAACATGGAGATCGAGGGGATGGGACCTGTAATATATAGTCACTTAGATACAGTTGAGACTAATCATAATAAACCTTGTATACGTCTATCACCCTATCCAACTGAATAGTTTTGTGGCTAAGTTACCAATGCAGACCGGTATGCATGGGTGGTACACAATGAGGATACTTCTGTAATATCAGAGACCCAGGATATTGGTGCACGCTTGCTTGGGATGAGCAAGGATTTGAGTGTGGGGTAAATGTTTTAGTGGCCACTTGGGCTCTTTTCATCATACATTAGATGTTAAATACATACATATATGTAATAAAGAGGATAAAGCTAAGTAAAGACATGTAACAAATGGTAAATGCCTAAAAAGGACTAAACTAATGATTAGTTGGAGCGGGTACAATCGCTTCAACCATTCTTTCTATGTATTTATATTCATTAATAAGGAATAAATATATGGTTGGTAAACCTTCCCAATTACTTATCTTCTTTGTGAGCATGTGTGTGTTGTGCGTTCCAATGTAGTCTCCCTCTGAATGTCATTGTAATCTACAATACACCACCGCAGAGAAGAAACTCAAAATTGACTCCTAAAACGCTACTTGAAAAAATACATAGTTATTTCATTTTTTTTAATTTAAAATTTACATTAAAAATAAATAAATTGAAAAAATAAAACTCCACAAACCAATGTTATTTTTAAAAAAATGAAAAAAAAACACATGTTTTAAACAAATTCACAATCCAATTTGAAATAAATAAAATAAAATAAAGATAGAGGGAAAAAAGAAAAACGAGGAAAAATTAGAATATTTTTTAAATAACCTAAAAAAAATACACGAAATTAGAAAAATCATAAAAAAATAAAGACAAAAAAAAAACATTAAAAATAATTAAAATATACATTAAAAAAAGGAAAACACAATTTAAAAAACAACAAAAAAACCATAGTTGCACGGGAACTGCCTGGCATCTCCAACATCTCCTAAACTCATTCACTGTTTTGGGAACTTGGGAGCTTCAACATCAAGGAAATGGGAGCTTGGGAACACGTTTCCGAAATAGAGAGCTTTAAATTAAAATTATATTTATAATTTTTGGTATTAATAAGTACTAATTTTAGATATTATTAAATTAAAATGTAAATATTTTTATTCCATTATTACAAACACATAATTTATTTCAATTTATTTTATTATATTTATTCAAAATATCACTATAAAACAATGACTAAACTACACTTAAATATTATTTCAAAAATTATTTAAATAAAAAAACTTCATAATACTCATTTTATAGTTGTGGATATGAAAAACTTTTAATGCATGTATGTTTGCCTCCAATAAATCAATACCCTCTCAATGGTCTATTGTTGCTATCAACCAACCATATCATTGACTTTTATTGTATTTTCATATTGATGATGATGATGATTAACGTCCACTAAGACCGAATTGGCCTATCAGACCTTAAGAGGGTAAGTGATTACTTGTGATTCTTTAGAATTTTGTTTCTGTGCTTGAAAAGCATTAAGAGAATCTTTCCAAGATCACCATACTTTTGTTGAGTTAAAAGGTTAGGAAGGTTGGTAGTGTGATAAATATTTTGAAAATGAGATTTAATATGGGTATAGACTGGACAATCTAAGAGAAAGTGCTTTTAGTCTTCAACATTCTTAATGTCACAAAGGTGACACACTCTTTCATCCCATGGCATTTTAGGAATCGACCAACCCCCAGTTTCACTATGGAGCTCGTGAGAATTTGTTCTTATCTTAGCAATGCTTTTTTTTTCTTTACACTTCGATAAATAGATAGATGATTTTGATCTTCTAGATTAGGGTTGATTACATCTCTATAACACCTTAATTTTCTTTTTTCCTCTAACTCTTTATCACACCACATTTTCTCCTTAAATTTTGATTTGACGTTTTTTTTAATAGTATCTTTATTCTGGAAAATGGTTTCTTCCATGATTCCCCAATAGTTTAGCCAAGACCGGACATCTTTATTCCATCCTCGCTTGAGTTGATGGTGGTTATGACTTGATTTTGAAGCAATTTTAGGTAGCCTCTTGTCTTCCATGTTGTTTAACTTGTTCTTATACATTAGGTATCTAGTCATAGCCATGCTCTCAATGGGGGAGAGGCTTGTTTCTAAGAGGAGTATGGGATAGGGCATATTTCCTTTAATTTTGAGATTATAGGTTATAAAATTCTTTTGTATTTTCTCTATATTTCTCCAGAATTCATGAGAGATACTACAACCCCAGAATTCACATCCATAAAGAATAACAGGTGTAACAAGAGTCTCAAAGAGGAGTTTCTTCTTATCCCAACTCCAAAGATCAACTGATTTACAATTGTTTTCAATCCCATAATAAGTTTTCCATCCCCCAATAATCCTTTTCTCAATGCTATAATTCCAATTGAGCTTGTGGTGAACATTAATTCCAAGATATTTGTATGAAGTCACTTCCTCCAAGTTGTTGTTGTCATATACAAATGTATCATAAGGGATCTTATTGGATTTAATAATCATGACCTTAGTCTTATCAGTATTAACAATGATACCCATATTGGAGAAAAAATCCTTGAGGATTCTTAGTTGGTTTTCAATATCATGGGGACTCCTTGCAATAAGAACGATATCATCGGCATAAAGAAGAAGATTGATGACTATACCAGTGAGAGTAGGGCTGACACAACCTGCTTTTTCCAAGCATTCTTCTAACTTGTCAATGTATATGCCAAAACGGGTAGGGGACAAGGGACAACCTTGTTTGACTCCGATATTGCAGTTAATCTCTTTTGACTAGCCCTCAGTGTTTTTAAACTTAGTAATAAATTTCTCATACATCCTTATTGCATCAACCCTCAACTCGAGAGTCACTTTTATCTCTTCCAACCCATTCCAAAGGTTTTTCCTAGGAACCATGTCAAAAGCTTTTCTAAAGTCAACAAAACAACAAAAAACATTGGTTTTAGTATTGTGGAACTCCTTTGCAATGATCCTAAAGGAAACAAGATGGTCCACATTTGAATGATATCTCCTAAACCCGGCCTGGCCTTTAGATATTTTACCGTGACTTTCTAGCCAAAGGCTAATCTTCTTTTCCAAAATAATTCCATAAAGCTTGGCTAAAATCGGGCTAATCATAATGGTCCTATAATTAGAGGGAATGTTTCTATCCCCATTTTAAAAAATAGGAACAATGAGGCTTTGCGTCCAGGGTTTAGGGAAGCCCTGCTTGACAACTGAATTGAAGAGTTTGTGTATGTGAGGGATAAGGATTGGCCCTCCGATTTTAAAAAATTCAGCTTGGTAGCCTTCAATGTCCTTAGCTTTCCCATTTGCAAGCCACTTAACCCCGAACTCTATGTCATCTAAAGAAAAAACTTCTTCCTTTGTAGGGACAATAGGAATGGTGTCCATGGCATTAGGGAACTCCTAAATACTTTTAAGGTAGCAATTCTAGTCCCTTAAGGGAATCCTATTATTTTCTTTAGCATTGCGTTTTAGAATTTGGCTCTAGAACTTCTTAGGATCCAACTTTTATAGTTGTGAAAGTTGTTCTTGTCTTTTATTGATATAGTATATTTTTTTCCTTTTAATTAGGGCTTTGTACGTATTGATATTATCGAGTTTTAAGGACTCATTAGAAGCATCCCTAATGGCTTTCCTAGCAATTTTACATTCTTTATCATACCAAGGGTTGGTTGTTCTATTATTCTTTTTATAGGACACCTCGAAAGAGAACTTGCTAATAGAAGTGGAAAGGGTAGTTGTAAAATTATGATAGAGTTCTTCAATGTTGTCCTTATAAGTTAGGAGGTTTAATTTACTATTTAAATCCTTTAAGAAACTGTCAACTTTACTTTTGTCAAAGTGCAAATTCCTTTGATTATCAAAATTCTCTTCAATGGTGCTCCTATGAGTGGAAAATTTTAGAGTTAGGGTTAAAGGTTTATGATCAGAGTCAGGCTCATGGCCATTTAAAAGGTCAAAAGTTGCTATTTGGTTGGAAACAGGGATATCAGATATCACATAATCTACAACAATACTACCTAGCCCATGAATACAAGTCATTTGGTTGCAGTTTGGCCACTTCATTACTCCATTGAAAATTATTAGGTCTTGAGAGTTGCAGAGCTTGACCAACTCAGTACCAAAAAAATTCTCAATTAGGTCTTTAGAGCTTCTTTTGTAGCTATTATATAAAACAAGGTCCTCATCTAGCCATAAATGATTATGGTTGGAGTCATTACTTAAAAGAGTAGCCTGTTTAGTTGCAGTCCTAGCAGGAGCATATTACCTTCATTTTTCAAATTATAAATATCTTGTTCTAAATTATTATAGGGACAATGTTTATCTAGATTATTTTTCTTATAAAAAGTAGAATTAATAGGTGCAAAATAACAAATTGCTATACACATCTTCTTAGCATTGTTGTCTGGAATTTCTCTCTAAATGTATTGATTAAGAGGGTCAATCTTATGAAGTTGAATGTGAGGAGAAATTCTCTTTCTAATATAACAAGCTATGCCTCCTATCCCTCTACGGTGGGATTTTTTGTTCCATGCTGACCACAAGACAAATCCTTCCATGTTAGGGAC